>CAIGQZ010032270.1:5568622-5580561 GCA_903798205.1 Danio tinwini | reverse complement strand
AACATAACCTGAAGATAACCAGAACATAATCTGAATATAACCAGAATCTAACCAGAAGATAACCTGAAGATAACCAGAATATAATCTGAATATAACCAGAATATAACCTGAAGATAACCAGAACATAATCTGAATATAACAAAACATAACCTGAAGATAACTCAGATGGATTATATTTTCATCATCTTGGTCAGACCATGTGATAGTTAACACTTAGCGAGCTGTCTATTATTAATTTTGAAAAGATTTTTATGTCTGTCATTATACAAATGTTACTTTAATTAAATAATATGCTCCTTTGTAACTTTGTAGCTGTTGAGTTTGCATGGGTTGTACACTTGTTATTGTGGCACATTATGGGATTGACTGAGTGCACTTCAAAATGTACAATATGGTTTCGGATGCCACTAGAAATAGCTGGTTCCTAAAATAGTGCACTATTAAGGGTATGGGGGCAATTTTGGATACAGCCTCAATGTTATGATGCAATGCTGCTTTACTACATGCTCATTAGTGTGACCTTTGTCCCTGGTGTCAGGTTTTAAGGCGGAGTGGATGGCAGTGAAGGACGAGCGTCTGTATGTTGGTGGTCTCGGTAAGGAGTGGACCACCATTACCGGCGAGTTCGTCAATAATAACCCAGAATGGGTAAAGGTGGTTGGTTTCCATGGTGATGTGGAGCATGAGAACTGGGTACCACGGTACAGCGCACTGAAGAGGGCAGCAGACATCAAACCTCCAGGTTAGACCACACACACACACATACATGCAAAAGCACAAACAAATACTCACTTTGACAGGTGATCACATGACCACAGGGGCTGTGATGTTATACTTAAAGGGGCAGCGCACCCACAAATGAAAATTTCCTTATCATTTACTCACACTCAAGTGGTTGTAAACTTTAATGAGTTTCTTTCTTCTGTTAAACACAAATGAAGATATTCTGAAGAATGCTGGAAAATCCAGCCATTGACTTCCATAGTGTTTTTTATTCTACCATGGATATCAATGGCTGCTTTTTTTCAAATAATATCTTCCTTTATGTTCAACAGAAGAAAGAAGTTTGTATGAATAGAGAATGAGGAAAATGACGACAGAATTTTCATTTTTATATGAACTATCCCTTTAAAATATTTCTCAAGACATACTATTGATATAACATATAATGATATAAACATAAAAAACAATTGGTGAGACTAACAAATATATTTTTTCCGATTGAAAATCAGGGTTATTCCTCTAAATATTGCTTTCTGAAGTCATCAGGAGTTAAAACATCGGTTTTGTGGTGTTAAAAAAAAAAGAGTAAAAAAAATGTGTCTCAAAAGGTTACTCAATCCGACTGACCAATCACCAGTAATCCAAATGTTTAATTCTATTTATCAATATAGTGTAATTAACATTCTTACAATAACTTTTGTTTAAAAGTTCTCTGTGTATTTTAGACAGCCTCTTCTGCATACATTTACTTTATTAAAGTTTTTTAAATATTTTAACTAGATTTTGCTCTATTTAAAAGAAATTAAAACTATTTCGATGAGGCAAGTAAAAATCTTTTTCATTGGACCAATCATGTCATTAGAAAAAATCCTCAGCGTTTAGCCCCATACAAGTCTGAAATTAGCTTCTTAATGCTTAAAAAGTCTTAAATTGGACTTGGTGAAACCTGCAGAAACCCTGATTATATAAATGTGATGTGTGTGTTTATCAGGTTACCTGATCCACGAGTCAGCGGTGTGGAGCGAGCGTCTGCAGCGATGGTTCTTCCTCCCACGGCGAGCGAGTTCAGAGCGTTACGATGAAACGTCAGACGAGCGCCGCGGCACAAACCTGATCCTGCGCTGCTCCTCAGACTTCAGCCGGATCTCTGCGTCCCGTGCCGGCCCACTCAAGCCCACGCTCGGCTTCTCCTCCTTCAAGTTTATCCCGGACACTGACGACCAGATTATCCTAGCGCTGAAGTCTGAGGAAGACGCGGGAAACATTGCCACATACATCACTGCATTCACGCTCGACGGCCGGATACTGCTGCCCGACACAAAGATCGCTGATGTTAAATATGAAGGGCTGGAGTTTATATAGAGGCAGAGCTATAGCCACACCCACACAGGGGCGGAGCAATCCAGTTACTTTTAAAACTCATATATTACAATCATCAGTCACTTCTTTACAAGAGTAACTAAATGAGTTATGAAAGGAAGGAAAGTAATCTGAAGTTTTATTGATTTGAATTTTTTTAGGATCAAGATTGTAATATATTACTTTTAAAAGTGTTGTGCTACACTATTCAGCACTCTCTATTGACTTTTTATTGGAGGAAGAGATTATTAGATGTCATTCTATTATCTTAATGAGTCAGAAATGAAAAGGAGGCGGAGCTTCTCCAATGCAAACTCAATGGAGAGGGTGGGGTTAGTGTGAGGGGGTGTGGTCTAAATGTGCTCCGTCTCTATAGATGCACCAGATCAGTCCAAAAATTGAAAATACATTGTTTGTGCAGACGAGCGTCTTCGTGTGGGACACGAAACACTACAGAAGCTCAGGGACTGAAACTACGGGGAACAGATGCAATAAAAGAGGAATCCTCTAAACAAACAGAAGAAATGCACTGGAGAATAATGGGAAGAATTACAGGAATAGTCTTAACTAATGATTTGCCTTTATTATTAAAAAACTACAAAACCTCAAAACCTATTATAGTGGTAACACTTTAAAATAAGATCTGACATGTTAACAACTCACAACAAAGTGACTAAAATATATATAGAATTATATATACACTAAGTCAACTCTATTATTAATTGTTGAATTTGTATTATATATATTTATATTATATATATTTATTATGTATATGTAATACACACACACACACACATACAGTACATCGAAACTATAAAAAATTAACTAATAGCACAATATAATATACAAACACAACTGTATTATTAAATTATATATATATAACTGTTAACAGATAAAGCTTATTCTAAAGTGTTACAATCACAAATGTTGTTTTAGTGTGTGTTTTTAAGTGTGTGAACAACACTGGAGATGTTTATATAATATTTTGTTTGATTCATGACGTTAATTAAAAGTTAATGAAGAGACATGCATATTTAAATGCATATGCAAATAACATTTTATTAATATTCATTTTTGAGTGTCCTGACCCTTTCTGAAGTTCATAATTCATTCATAATTAATTAATAATACAGGTTTTCCACACCAAAAGGCAAAGATCTGATGTATTTCAAGCGCAGAATCAGTGTTTTAATCAGAGCATTGTGTTGAAGGGGTGTTTATGTGCAGGTGTCAGAGTTTAGTTCCCATGATGACCAGGTTTGCCGGCAGACCGTCGACTTTCAGCACCTGAAACACATTTAGCGTCTTCAGGAAGTCCAGCATTCGTCTGTCGTTGGATCTGAACTCGCTGAAAACTCCTTTAGACCCTGAGAAAAACACACGGGTGGTTGAATATAGTAGACGTGTCACTCATATAAATTTGAATGGGGAAAAGTACAGCGATCAACTTTAATTAATTAATGGAATTAATGGAGAGTTAGGAGAACTGTTAATCATCTTGATAAGTCATCCACATTTCTGTCATATTTCATTTCCTACAATAATGTAGATTCAGCAGCAGCAGGTTAATCTGCCATTCACGGGTCTGTCATGCGGAGAAATCTCCTCAGGTGTTTGGATAATGCTGCATTTATCTTTATAGAAGTTCACATTGTTGTTGCAGATGAAATATAACACAGAAGACATGATTTAAATATGTTCCAGTTGGCTAGATATTAATTTATAGTCATTCAAACTACTTTCCAGAAGCCCCCCTGCTGGACGGTTGATCTGTGAAGGGTATAAACAGAGGTCGGAGCCAGCTCCAAGGGGGTGGGACTTGAGCTCCAAGTGGGCAACCTTGAGTTTTTATTTATTTAATGTGTTGTACATGACACAGAGTTTAATATTGTGTTTCATTAACGTATACACCTACCCCAACCTAACAGTAACCTGATGTGTTTTATTATTATCTACACCACCTAAACCCAACCTACTTCTGCTTTAAGTCCCTCCCACTTGGAGGTCACCCAACCTAATCGCAGTGTAATCCGTCCCACTTGGTGGTCTCCGAGCTGCAGCGATACTTACTTGGTTGATCTTGCGTTTCCGCCATGTTTGAAGTTTGTTTACACTTTTTACGGGTAGAGTTTGTAGTTCCAATCGGTTAAAGCAAGGACTGTTCTACGCTTTGTCCATCTGGCGTACTCCTTCAACATACTATGGTTTAAGACTCACTAATACTGTTTCCAATACTATTTAGGACGGATAGTATGTGAATTGGGACAGCATATGTTTAGCTCAACAAGGCTGAGCAGGAGGAGGTGTTGTTAAACTCACCGCTGTCTCTCAGCGCTGATAGCAGCTGCAGAATCAGACGCTTGGCTGCACTGTGGTCGGGAACTTTCGAGTGAATCTGAAGAGCAATGACTGATGGGAAATCCTGCAGCATCGTCTCTGGATACTAGACAAATGCAGATATTCAATAATTCAGTATATTGTGATAATGAACATGCACAATATTGATATCATGGGCAATATACTGTGTTTTTAAATTAATTTTATTTATTGTGTAGTAAAGTTTAACCTGAGAATAGCACACAGATGATGTCCTCTAGCTCTCTGAAACTGACCCTTTCAGGCTTTGATCCTAATTGTGTTGTTTTGGTGACTGTCGCTTTAAATGCAAATGAGATTGTGCTCTTTTCAGATGAGGGAGGAGCTACAGATACATATGCATGAACTAAGTGACAGATGTAAAACAGCAGTGTGTGTGTTGTCAGTGCTGGTTAGGTGTACTTCAGTGTGAGTGTGTGCTTCATGCTTCTCTCAGTCTATGTCACTACTGTCTCTGTTCATCTGTGCTTCATCTAAAACTCCACATCTATAGTCCTCTTAGTCTATGCTGACATTATCTTCAGCAGCTCAAACACTCTAATGGCTAATGGACAGACGGCTGCTTCTCACTCAGGGCTGCTGTTTATGATAATGAGGGAGAGATGGGCACTAGTGGGCGGGGCTTTCCCCTTCTGATGACACGTTCAAGGGGTGAATGTCAATCAAAGTGTGTGTTTCTAGCAAGTGTGATTATAAAAAATACATTTATTCATGTTGACTGTTGGAGGCTGGAGATATTCACACACTGCTGACACGCTACTGGGTTTAGACACCTTATTGAAGTGTTTTCTGCATAATAGCTGTCCTTCTGTACCTGAGATTTATTCATGGCCGTTTTCGCATCACTCAGAGCGAAAGCATATCCACAAACTCCAGAAGCATCGTCCAGGATCAGACTGCAGTTCTGCGACAGCATCATCTGACCGTCCACCAACCTGACAGAGACACAGAAGTGAGTGAAGGTGTTCAGTGAGTTGACGAAACGCACTAACTAGCAGTCTCACCGGTCGCCCACCAGCTCCACTTTCTGCTGCGTCTCAGTCTGCATCTCCTTAAAGATCTTCATCACCTCCGGCTGAAGAGGAAAACACAGACACAGGTAGGATAATTAACTCCCTTTTAGCTCATCAGATCATTCATCCATTCATTTTCTTTCAGCTTAGTCTCTTTATTCATCAGGGGTCACCACAGTGGAATGAACCACCAACTATTCCAGCACGTTTTACACAGCGGATGCCCTTCCAGCTGCAACCTAGTACTGGGAAACACCCATACATTATAGACCATATTGGTAAATAGAGTTAAACATTAAACGGCTGTTAAAACGTTTTATTGAGATGCATTATTGGTGATTGGTCAGCCTGATTGGGTAACTTTTACATAGAGCAAAATTAAGACCTGTTTAAAATTATTTAAGACCATTGGTGCATTTCAGATTCAAATTCAGGTTTGATGTGCATTCACACATTTCTGGTTTTGGTTTAGATTTAACCCTGAGGGCCTGTTTACAGCTGGTCACCATGCATTTTTTTCTGATCGGATAGCTATCTGATGGTCAAAAGCACAGGTGCAAGTACCCAGACAGATATAAAACATTTGAACATTTCAGGAGGTGTTTTCCAGTCGAAACTTCACAGCTCTAAAAGCAGCTGTTGTTGAAACCATACAGTCACTGGCCACTTTATTAGGTACACCTTACTAGTACTGGGTCGGACCCCCTTTTGCCTTCAGAACTGCCTTAATCTTTCATGGTAAAGATTCAACAAGCTATTGGAAATATTCCTCAGAGATTTTGCTCCATATTGACATGATAGCATCACGCAGTTGCTGCAGATTTGTCGGCTGCACATCCATGATGCCAATCTCCCGTTCCACCACATCCCAAAGGTGCTCTATTGGATTGAGCTCTGGTGACTGTGGAGGCCATTTGAGTACAGTGAACTCATCGTCATGTTCAAGAAACCAGTCTGAGATGATTGGCGCTTTATGACATGGTGCGTTATCCTGCTGGAAGTAGCCATCAGAAGATGGAGACACTGTGGTCATAAAGGGATGGACATGGTCAGCAACAATACTCAGGTAGGCTGTGGCGTTGACACCATGCTCAATTGGTACTAATGGACCCAAAGTGTGCCAAGAAAATATCCCCCACACCATTACACCACCACCACCAGCCTGAACCGCACCGCTGATACAAGGCAGGATGGATCCATGCTTTCATGTTGTTGAGGCCAGATTCTGAGCCGACCATCCGAATGTGACAGCAGAAATGGAGACTCATCAGACCAGGCAACGTTTCTCCAATCTTCTATTGTCCAGTTTTGGTGAGCCTGTGTGAATTGTAGCCTCAGTTTCCTGTTCTTAGCTGACAGGAGTGGCACCCGGTGTGGTCTTCTGCTGCTGTAGCCCATCCGCCTCAAGGTTGGACGTGTTGTGTGTTCAGAGATGCTCTTCTGCAGACCTCGGTTGTAACGAGTGCTTATTTGAGTTACTGTTGCCTTTCTATCAGCTGGAACCAGTCTGGCCATTCTCCTCTGACCTCTGGCATCAACAAGTCATTTGCGCCCACAGAACTGCCGCTCACTGGATATTTTCCTCTTTGTCGGACCATTCTCTGTAAACCCTAGAGATGGTTGTGCGTGAAAATCCCAGTAGATCAGCAGTTTCTGAAATACTCAGAGCAGCCCGTCTGGCACCAACAACCATGCCACGTTCAAAGTCTCTTAAATGCCCTTTCTTCCCCATTCTGATGCTCGCTTTGACCTGCAGCAGATCATCTTGACCATGTCTACATGCCTAAATGCAATAAGCTGCTGCCCTGTAATTGGCTGATTAGAAATTTGCATTAACAAGCAGTTGGACAGGTGTACCTAATGAAGTGGCCGGTGAGTGTATATGTCAATTTTACTCCTCCCAAAATTACAAAAAATAACGGCGAGAGTGCACGTGTTGTGGGCTATATGAACGTCAGATATACAACCGCAAATGCAAAAGCAACAAAAACACAGTTTAAGATGTTTGTTTTGTTTTTGTTTTATTGTTGACTGTGAAATGATGAACTTCAATAAGTAAATTATTAGCAGATGGCAGCAACAGCAGAGAAGCAGCACTGTAGCTATCTCTGTGAAAAGAGGGGAATAATAATAGACAAATGTAGTATTTCATTCATTTGCAAAAGCACATGGTTTTGTTTTGGGGAGAGTATGATGTTTGACCTTTTTGAACGATGTCTTGCATGCATCTGTATGACAACAATAGATGTTTGATTTAGCCTATAATGAGAGTAATCACAGTACTCCTGCCTTCTTGTAATGAGGTTTTTAAGCCTGTATATAAAATCATTTGAAAGCCAAACATATATATATATATATATATAGCTTACATTTCTGTAAATAATAATATCAATAAATAAAATGCGGTGTATCTGACGCTTTAGTCATTGCAAATTAGTTAAAGTTGTGTACAGTGCAGGATTTGAAGATTGGAGTCATACATGTTAAGTAGAGACGCATTTATGTGGTCAGATGTAAACAGAAACTTTTTCATCATCAGAGAGCTGTCCAATCAGTGAGCAGCTGTAAACAGGCCCGAGGTGTTCATGCATTTCTGGATTCGGTTCGTATTTAACCTAAAGCGCTTGTGTATTTTTGGTTTCAGTTCACATTTAACTTTTAGCATTGGTGCAAATGTGGTCTCAGATCACTTTTAAATCTTGTGCATTTCTGCTTTTAGTTCACATTTACTGTTGTGCACTCCTGTTTTATTTTAGATGTCTCATTGAACTAGCATGGGCGACACGGTGGCTCAATGGCTAGCACTGTGGCCTCACAGCAAGAAGGTTGCTGAAGTCCCGGCTGGGTCAGTTGGTGTTTCTGTGTGGAGTTTGCATGTTCTCCCTGTGTTGGTGTGGGTTTCCTCCGGGTGCTCCGGTTTCCCCCACAGTCCAAACACATGCACTATAGGGGAATTGATCAACTAAATTGGCCATATGAGTGTGAATGAGTGTGTATGGGTGTTTCACAGTACTGGGTTGTGGCTGGAAGGGCATCCACTGTGTAAAACATATGCTGGAATAGTTGGCGATTCATTCCGCTGTGCTGACCCCTGATGAATAAAGGGACTAAGCTGAAGGAAAATGAATGAATGAACCAGCACGTCAGGGTGTGGGGTTCAGTTATGTAAACTGGCTTCAGTTTAAGTGATGTGTGCAGCTGAGACTGTTAGGATATCATCATAATAACACACAGGAGAGTTTATGATGGTTATATGCTGATCCTTGTGTGTGTGTTTGTGTGAGTGTGTGTCACCTGGTCTTTGGGAGTGCAGGGTCTGATGGTGTAGATGCGTGTGGCCGGAGGACTGCGGAACAGATCACGGTTCCCATGAGACGGCAGCATTCGCTAAACATCATAGACACACACAGACACACACACACCATCATCATCATCATCATCATCATCAGGAGCTCAGGGTGAGTCGCAGGTCAAAGGTCACACCTGGAATTCTCCAGACAGACCTCCTCTGAAGCCCCATGGCTCCGGGTCATCAGTCAGAGCCAGAGCAGGGTGAGGAGTCTGACCTCCTGAAACACACACACACTTTAGCACACTCACAAACACACACAAACACTTTAGTACACTCACAAACACACACACACACACACACACACACACACACACACACAGAGATCTGTACCCAGAGTCTTGACGTAGGCTTTGGCCATGGTGACGCCGCTCTTGATGTCACAGATGTAATTGTAGAGGTCGTAGAGGATCAGCCTGTTGGGGGCGTTAGAGAGTCTGTTGAACATCTGCACCACAGCAGCGCAGCGATCATCAAACTGCTGCGCACGCACACGCCACACACAACCCTGCACAACAACACAACACACCGCAGTCATAGAGGCATTAATAATGCATTCATATTTCACAACTGTTTTGTATTTTATGGTGTGTGTGTGTGTGTTCTCTGACCTCCTCCTCGTCCTGTGTGTGTGTGCACAGCCAGTGCAGCTCCTCCAGCATGTGTGTTGCGGTGTGTCCGTGTTCATAGGGCAGATAGAACAGCTCCGCCAGCAGTGTGAGGTCCGCTAGTGTCAGTGGTTCTGCGGTGTACAGCGGGTTGTCTCGGGGCCCCGGTATGTGGCCCTCCGTCTGCATCGGCTCTTCTTCACACACCTCCCTTCTGCAGCGCCCCGAGCCTCAACACAACAACAACTCCCATAATGCACCACACCAGCAGACCAGTCACGCTTTCCTTTCATTTCAGGAACAATACGATTATATGCAAATTTAAATTCAATTCAAATCAATATTTGAAATGAATTCAAATGCATATTCAAAAATCAAATAATTATTCAGATTCAATTCAAATAAATATTCAAACTCATTGAAATTCAAATGCATATTCAAAATCAAATAAATATTCAAATTCAGTTCAAACTCATTGAAATTCAAATGCATATTCAAAATCAAATTAATATTCAAATTTAAGTCAAATAAATATTTAAATGTACTTTAAATGAATTCAAATTCATGTTCAAACTCATATTTAAATTCAAATGCATATTCAAAATCAAATTAATATTCAAATTCAAGTCAAATAAATATTTAAACTCATATTTAAATTCAAATGCATATTCAAAATCAAATAAATATTCAAATTCAAGTCAAATAAATATTTAAATGTACTTTAAATGAATATTCAATTTCATATTCAAACTCATATTTAAATTCAAATGCATATTCAAAATCAAATTAATATTCAAATTCAAGTCAAATAAATATTTAAACTCATATTTAAATTCAAATGCATATTCAAAATCAAATAAATATTCAAATTCAATTCAAATAAATATTTAAATGTACTTTAAATGAATATTCAAATTCAATTCAAATAAATATTTAAATGTACTTTAAATGAATATTCAAATTCAATTCAAACTCATATTTAAATTCAAATGCATATTCAAATCAAATTAATATTCAAATTCAATTCAAATAAATATTCGAAATCAAATAACTATTATTCAAATAAATGTTCAAATTCATATTCAAATAAATATGCAAATTCATATTCAAGTTTAACTAAAATAATATTTAATAATTTATTTGAAGAACTTTTTTATTGTAGTAAAGATAAAATAATAATGATGAATAATAATAAAATTATTGTATTATAAATAATATGTTATAATAATTATATTGTATTTAAAAAATATTGAAATTGGTGAAATTTAGGCTGGAGATTTATATTCATATTCATCATTTGGCTTACTATTGCCAATAATTGTATATTATTATGCTATTTATATTAATATTTAAAATACAATAAATATTTAAAGTTTTGTTTCAATTTAATTAATTAAATATTTAAATAAATGACTGTTAATGACTAGTGAGTAGCGATTATACCCCAGTCAGACGTGATGATAGAAATGTGTTTTTACCATCAGGTTGCTCAGCTCTGCCGAACTCCACCAGCCAATCAGTGAGCGCCAGCTGCAAAGCCTCATGGGGGCTGTAGTCTGACCCCTGATCGTCTCCATCTGTGGCATCATTCACAGACAGACGCACTTCAATAATGGTGAAATTATAATGATTATCATCTGTATTTATGTTTCATCACTGTATTCATACCCATAGACACGTCCTTCTGTGCGCCGCTGGATTTGCACCATGTGGCCAGAGTGTGAAGAGCTACAAAATTAGGCTCAAATTCACAGTTGGGGTTTGTGAGGACGCCTCTGAGTTTGGGGATGAGCTCTGTGGGCCGGTTCTTGTAGGGTCCCAGGAAGAGTCTCTGAGGGTCGTAGTCATTGGCGTGGATGTTGTCCCAGATCACCGGCGGTCTCCGTAACACCGCAGAAACCTCCTCTATAGACGCCACACTGATGTCCTGAGAAACCACCTTCGGCCCTGAGGGGAAGGACGCAAACACAGCACACTGACAACACTGCATCATTCTCCTGCGGTTCTCATGCAAAATTACATTTACTTTTATGCATTTCTGATTTTATATTTGATTTAAATGTGCATTATATTAGATTTAAGAGTGAAGATTGATGCACTTATAATGTTATATTTGATGAAAGAATGTATATACATGCATTTATGATTTTATATTTGATTTATGAGTGTATATTTATGAATTTAATATTTAATATTTTAAGAGTATATATTTATGAATTTATGATTTAAATTTCATGCATTTATGATTTTATATTTGATTTAAATGTGCATTATATTAGATTTTATAGTGTATAATGATGCATTTATAATTTTATATTTGATGAAAGAATGTATATTCATGCATTCATGATTTTATATTTGGGTTAAAAGTGTATATTTGTGCATTTATGATTTTATATTTGATTTAAATGTGTATTATATTAGATTTTTGAGTGTATATTCATGCATTTATGATTTTATATTTTATTTTAGAGTGTGCATTCATGCATTTTATATTTGATTCAAGAGTGT
>CAIGQZ010032270.1:5528939-5541647 GCA_903798205.1 Danio tinwini | reverse complement strand
ACACACACACACACACACACACACACACACACACACACACACACACAGCACTACGGCGGATGCGCACTCTCTCACTCTTGGGAGTGTGCGCTCTTTCTCTTGGGAGGGCTATATAGTTAGGTCACACGCTTCTGTTCAAATCACACCAGTTCCCGACCGATACCGCGTTTCATTTGGAAATTTAATCCCACGCCTTAAGAAAACTTTTCGGGTCCCTCGATGAGATGCAGACCTCTCTACTCACTAGTACTTTTACTCATACTTTGAGTAATATTTACTACAGATCCTTCTACTCACACTACATTTTTGGGCAAGTAATGGTGTTTTTACTTAAGTATGATTTTTCAGTACTCTTTCCACCACTGTTTTTCAGCAGAAAGACAGAAGGCAAGCTAATATTAGAATGAGCACTTTATTAATGCTTCAGTCTGACCAGCAGGTGGCGTGTGCTGTCCTTAGTGAAATCACAGTCTATCTATCAGCTGATCTGTGACCTGTTTTATAGCACCAGAGCAGCTGTGTGTGTGTGTGTGTGTGTGTGTGATCACTGAGAGCTTCTGTCTGTCTGCAGCTCCTCCAAACGCTCTGATCAGCACTTTAAAGCAGCATTGATTTACAGCTTAGCGCCGCAGAAATGCAGCAGCCCCGTGGGAGACCTGTCAATCATTACTAAACCACGCCCTACTCTTTGTGTCAGCTGTGGGGGGAGGGGCTTGACGCACAGAGCTGTCAATCACAGGGTCACTCCTGCTCATTAATGCTGTGAACTGAAGTGTGGGGCAATATGATCTTACTGAGAATAAGCACACTGTTTATATTTAATACATTTGTAAATATATATATATATATATAATAATTAAGAGTGACGCAGGTTCGAGCCTCGGCTGGGTCAGTTGGTGTTTCTGTGTGGAGTTTGCATGTTCTCCTCGTGTTGGTGTGGGTTTCCTCTGGGTGCTCTGGTTTCCCCCACAGTCCAAACACATGCACTATAGGGGAATTGGTTAGGCTAAATTGTCCGTAGTGTATGAGTGTGAATGAGTGTGTGTGGATGTTTCCCAGAGATGGGTTGCGGCTGGAAGGGCATCCGCTGTGTAAAACACATGCTGGATAAGTTGGCGGTTCATTCCGCTGTGGCGACCCAGATTAATAAAGGGATTAAGCCGAAAAGAAAATGAATGATATATTATTTAATAAATAATGTTTTATAGATTAATGTAACCTCCAATGAATTTAGGCTACAATTAATAAATAAACAAATAACAGTATTTAAATAATATTAATAATAAATTAATACACTATTTATAAAAATGAAATAATTAATTAAAATATAAACTATAAATATGTATAAACTATATATATATATATATTTGTATATATAATGTCAATTATACAATTTATAACAAATTATATATAAATTATATATAAATATAAATGTGTAAATATTTTAGTTCTGTATTTTTTTGTATTTTATTTATATTTATTTTTATATAAACACACATAATATTTATACAAGTGAGTACACAAACTATTATTTTGCATGTTATTAAATGTTTAATTATAATAATTAGTCATTTTATTTCATTACATTGAAACATTGCTATTAAATGTAGCACATAATAACTAAGAAACAGCAAGTAATGCATTTAATGACATAACATGTCCAGCATTCAGTCATTCATTTTTCTTCAGCTTAGTCCTTTATTCTTCAGGGGTCGCCACAGTGGAATGAACCATCAACTATTCCAGCATATGTTTTACACAGCAGATGCCCTTCCAGCTGCAACCCAGTACTGGGAAACACCCATTCACATACACGATCATACACTATGGCCAATTTAGTTGATCAATCCCCCTATAGCGCATGTGTTTGGACTGTGGGGGAAACCAGAGCCCCCGGAGGAAACCCACGCCAACACGGGGAGAACATGCAAACTCCACACAGAAACACCAACTGACCCAGCTGAGACTCAAACCAGCAACCTTTTTACTGTGAGGCCACAGTGCTAACCACCCCAATGTACAACAATAAATGAAAACAAAGCAAGAAATCCCACATTAAACTATTTTTAAATGAAGGTAATCAGTGTTGGTGTACAGGGTGAAGCGGTGCTGCTGCTGGTGTTGAGATGTGCGTGTATGTGTGTGTGTGTGTGTGTGTTCAGTTTATGGGCCACATTGTGGGGGTTGCATTAGTGTGTGTGTGTGTGTGTGTTATCAGTGTGTGACAGATGTACAGCTCTTCACTTCCTGTTGATTCAGGAAGTCAGAGAGGGTCAGATAGAGCTCAGCGTCACCATTAGTGATGCACTACACACTCGACACACTGACCTGACCTGCAGAGAGAGAGTTTAATGTACACAATGTTTAATGTTAGTAGTTGGAGAAAATATAATGTGGATGGCAAAGTGGCTCAGTGGTTAGCACTGTGGCCTCGCAGCAAGAAGGTCAGTGGTTCGAGTCTCTTATTTCGAGTGGTTCGAGTATTTAGTTTGCCATAAAAATCCTACTATGCTGAAAGTCAGGTGATACAATTTGTATGAGAAATATTTAATAAAACTAAACACATAATTGCATAAAATAATTGAAATGAATCTGAAATATAAACATTTAATTAGAAACTTAAAAAACTAAAAACAGAATTGTTGCATTTTAAAATAAATTTAAAATAATAAAATAAATGTAAAATTCAGTTAAAAATATTTGACTATTTTACTAAAAATATAATACCTCTTTGTGAAAATAAAATAAATAAATAAACAAAAATAATTTATAATAAAATCATGTAAATAAATAATTAAATGAACCAATAATAAAATAATAATAATTAAGAGCAATTAGGGGAATTAATGAACTAAACATAGTGTATGAGTGAGTGTGTGTGAATGAATGAGTGTGTATGGGCATTTCCCAGTGCTGGGTTGCGACTGGAAGGGCATCCGCTGTGTAAAACATATGCTGGAATAGTTGGTGGTTCATTCCTCTGTGGCGACCCCTGAAGTATAAAGGGACTAAGCCAAAGGAAAATAAATGAATGAATAATGTATAATAAATAATGAGAAATAAGAGTGTAAAATAACAGAAATGTGCTGCAGTTTATTACAAGGTGTTTATAATGTAATACACAACACCAGCCCAGACAATATAGCACTGCACACTATTACAATTGCCAATAAATGTCCATTTTTACAATTCTCGAGGTTAAAAGTTGATGGAAGAAAGATCAAGATCCCATAATGCAATTCAGAAGCAGAAATAGATGGAGAAAAATAAAAACATGAATCACAAATGACAGAAAACTGCTAATGTATGGATATTATTTGGAGTGTAGATGTACAGTATGTAGTATAGACAGTTGAAGTCAGAATTATTAACCCCCCCCGGTACTTTTTTCCCTCAATTTCTGACAGAGAGCAGATTTTTTCAGCACATTTCTAATCATAATAGTTTTAATAACTCATCTCTAATAACTGATTTATTTTCTCTTTGTCATGATGACAGTAAATAATATTAGACTAGATATTCTTCAAGACACTAGTATTCAGCTTAAAGTGACATTTAAAGGCTTAACTAGGGTAATTAGGTTAACTAGGCAGGTTAGGGTAATTAGGCAGGTTAATGTATAACGATGGTTTGTTCTGTAGACTATCGAAAAATATATAGCTTATATATTTTAATATATAATAATATTGACCATCCATCTTTCGGATGAGACGTTAAACCGAGGTCCTGACTCTCTGTGGTCATTAATAATCCCTTCTGGTAAAGAGTAGGGGTGTAACCCTGGTGTCCTGGCCAAAGTCCCTCAATCGGCCCTCATGGTCTCCCAATCATCCCCATCCACCAAACTGACTCCATCACTGTCTCTTCACTCCACCAGTAGCTGGTGTGTGGTGAAGCACTGGCGCCGTTGTCCTGTGGCTGCCGTCGCATCATCCAAGTGGATGCTGCACACTGGAGGTGGTGTGGAGAGTCAAACCTCCCATGATTGTGAAGTGCTTTGGGTGTATGGCCATACACAATAAATGCACTATATAAATACACATTACATTAACATTAAAATGATGTTTAAACAATTAAAAACTGCTTTTATTCTAGCTGAAATAAAACAAATAAGACTTTCTCCAGAAGAAGAAAATGTCCTTACTCTGTTAAACATCATTTGGGAAATATTAAATAATTATGACTTCAACTGTGTATGTATATATACAGGGGCGGACTGGCCATAGGGAGCACCGGTCAATCTGGCCTGCCGCCCCCTGCTCTTAACTTTTTATATCGCATCGGATGTGGCCTGCCACCGGCACTCTGGCCTGCCGCGGATATCATTGTATTATATAATCACTTTACTATTTTATTCACTGTAATCTGCAATGCTTTGGCAATACTTGACAAGTCATGCCAATAAAGCTCTTTTGAATTAAAGGGAATTGAGAGAGAGCGTGTGTGTGAGTGTGTGTCTGTGCGTGTGTAAAGATTGTCAGACTGTCAGCATGATGACGGAGCAGCTGGAGGCAGTAGGTGTGAATGGCGTTTTCTGCTTCATTATTTGCTGATTTCTGCCGTGTGTGTCGCTCATTATTGAGTTTCCCATAATCTGACTTTATCTTTCACAATTCGGACTCTTTTGCTCTGAACTCTTAGATTTTGCAATTATCCGCAACAAGATTCAACGATTTCTGCCATTTTAAATAGGTTTGTTTTTTGTCTTTTTTCATGTGTAATTTATTCTCAGAATTGTGTTTATATCTATAAGTTTTACTTAATACAAATACAATAAACATGATGACAAATACTTGCAAGAACAAAATCTGACTTCAGAATTTTTCTGTATTTTAATTTCATTATTATAAAGATTAGTTATTGGTGTCACAGTGGTGCAGTGGGTAGCACAAAGCCTCATAACAAGAAGGTCACTGGTTCGAGTCCCAACTCGTGTTCGAGTTCTCCCCGTGTTGGCGTGGGTTTCCTCCGGGTGCTCCGGTTTCCCTCACAGTCCAAACACATGCGCTATAGGGGAATTAATGAACTAAATTTGCCATAGTGTATATGTTTGAATGAGTGTGTATGGGTGTTTCCCAGTACTGGGTTGCAGCTGGAAGGGCATCCGCTGTGTAAAACATTTGCTGGATAAGTTGGTGGTTCATGTGACGACCCCTGATGAGTAAAGGGACTAAGCTGAAAAGAAAACGAATGAATGAATAGTTATTATTATTGATTTATTTATATTTTTGATAAAACTTGTATTTGTTTTCCCCAAGGTTTTCTAATATCTCACATTTCTGATTTTATTTTTCTCAGAATTGTTTATATCTTCAAATTACATCTAATTAAAATATAATAAAACAATGACACATACTCTGAGGGACAAATCAGATTTGTAAGAGGCCACAGATTTTATTATAATAATAATTATTATTATTATTTTGTTAATATTTAATAAATTATACTTTTATCTGTTTTTTCAGTGATGGGATTTTTTTCCGTTGCAATTCCACATTTGTATCGCACATTTATATCTTTAGCTTTATCCACAAGGTATATCCTGAAATTCTGGAAAACTTTATGACAAATTCACTAAACCGCAAGAACAAAAATACTCCGCTTTGTGAGATAAAAATATTAGTGTCATTTGTTGATCCCGAGTCTTTACTGCTGATCTGAAACACATGACAGCTGCGTTCAGATTGTGTTTAGCAGTGAAACTAAAGCATATTTGCTCAGTGTATTGTGTTGAAGATCTGCTTTGTGCGTTTCCCAGCATGCTCAAGTCAAACACACTCCAGCAGCACGTGACTGCAGGAACACGGTAAAACTCTTAAGTGTTCACCACGTCTCGTGTAGAACTGATACTGGAGCAGCTGAGTGTGTGCAGATAAAGCCTTGCATTGCTATGACACACACACACACACACACACACACACACACACACAAACACACTCACACACATCTAAAGATTAACTTTTGTGTACAGTTTCAACACTGTACAAAAAATCCATAAAATATACGGAAAGAAATGACAGCCGTGGATGCTGGAATTCAACAATTAAAATAAAGCCTTACATTGCTCTGATACACACACACGCACACACACACACTTAACATTTGTGTACCATTTTAACGCTGTAAAAAAATGCATAAAATTTAACCATTAAAAAAATGTTAGCAATGTTAGCAATGTAAAAGAAATTAAAAGAATTCACAGTAAATTACTGTATTTTATTGATTATTTTGCCATACACTGTAAAAAATAAAATCTGTAAAAAAAGGCAGCTGTAGTTGCTGGAAAAATACAGTACAATTGTAAAAGAAGTGTAAAAATTTTACAGTAAATTACTGTATTTCATAATTTGTCATAAAGTGTAAAAAAATCTTTAAAATTTACAGTAAAAAAACATCAGCTGTGGTTGCCGGAATTCAACAATACAATAGAAATGTAAAATAAATATTTAACCATTCAAAATATGTTAGCAACGTTAAAGAAATGTCTACATTTTACAGTAAATTACCATATTCCATACATTTTTACTGTACACTGTAAAAACACATTTAACGGTGAATAAATGACAGCTGTGGTTGCCCAAAGTTAATAGTTAAAAATATAGTAGAGATGTAAAAGAAATGTCCACATTTTACATTAAATTATCGTATTACCTAATTTTTTTCCCTATAAACTCTACAAAACAATATTAAAATTTACAGTAAAAAGACAGCTGTAGTTGCCAGAATTTAACCATTAAAATATGATAGGAACATAAAATAAATGTCTACATTTTACAGTTAATTACAGTATTTCATAAATTTGTTGCCATACAATGTAAAAAAATAATCTGTAAAAATTACGGTAAAATTGACATCTGTGGTTGCTGGAATTTAACAGTTAAAAATATGCTAACAACATAAAATAGATGACTAAATTTTATAGTAAATTACCATATTTCAAAGATTCTTTTGCCATATACTCTAAAAACTAATTTGGACGGTAAAAAAAAGGACAGCTGTGATTGTTTGATGTTAATAGTTAAAAATACAGTAGGAATGTAAAATAAATGTATAGATTCTACAGTAAATTACCATATTTCATACATTTTTACTATACACTGTAAAAACATATTTTTACGGTAAATAAAAGACAGCTGTGGTTGCCCGGAGTTGATAGTAAAAAAATATAGTAGAGATGTAAAAGAAATGTCAACATTTTACATCAATTTATCATATTACTTAATTTTTTTTTCTATAAACTCTACAAAAAAATCTTAAAATTTACAGTAAAAAGACAGCTGTAGTTGCCAGAATTTAACCATTAAAATATGATAGGAACGTAAAATAAATGTCTACATTTTACAGTTAATTACAGTATTTCCTTAATCTGTTGCCATACAATGTAAAAAAATTAATTAATTACGGTAAAAACTGACATATGCAGTTGCTGGAATTTAACCATTAAATGTTAGCAATGTAAAGGAAATTTCAAAATTTTACTGTAAATTAGCATATTTCATCATTTATTTTTCCTATACACTGTAAAAAATCTTAAAATTTACAGTAAAAAGACAGTTGTAGATGACAGAAATTAACCATTAAAATATGCTAGCAATGTAAAATAAATGTCTGAATTATACAGTAAAATCACTGTGTTTGTTAGTCTTTTTTTGTTTTTGTTTTATTCATTCATTTATTTTTCTTCATTAAGTTTATTTTTATAATTTTTCATAATTATTCTACATTTAGTTTTATTTTACTATATTGGACCTTTTCTTGTTTATGTATTTATTTAAGGTCTTTTTATGTACAATTAATGGCAAAACTATTCGCCTTACTGTGCACTATTTAATCCTTTTTAAATATTTCCCAAATTATGTTTAACAGAGGGCGACGCAGTGGGTAGCACGTTCACCTCACAACAAGAAAGTCGCTGGTTCGGGTCCCGGCTGGGTCAGTTGGCAGTGTGGAGTTTGCATGTTCTCCCCGTGTTGGCGTGGGTTTCCTCCGGGTGCTCTGGTTTCCCCCACAGTCCAAACACATGTGGTACAGGTGAATTTGGTATGCTAAAATTGACGTAGTGAATGAGTGTGGATGTTTCCTAGTGTTGAGTTGCACCTGGAAGGGCATCCGCTGCGTAAAACATATGCTGGATAAGTTGGCGGTTCATTCCACTGTGGTGACCCCAGAATGAATAAATAAATGTTTAACAGAGCGATGGATTTCTCATAGTATTTCCTCTAATATTTGTTCTTCTGGAGAAAGTCTTATTTGTTTTATTTCAGCTAGAATAAAAGCAGTTCTTAATAGTTTTAAACCCATTTTAAGGTCAATATTATTAGCCCCCTTCAGCAATATTAGTGTTGGATTGTCTCCAGAATAAACCACTGTTATACAATGACTTGCCTAATTACCCTAACTTTACCCTAATTACCCTAGTTAAGCCTTTAAATGTCACTTTAAGCTGAATACTAGTGTCTTGAAGAATATCTAGTCTAATATTATTGGCTGTTATCATGGTGAAGAGAAAATAAATCAGTTATTAGAGATGAGTTATTAAAACTATTATGATTAGAAATGTGCTGAAGAAATCTGCTCTCCGTTAAACAGAAATTGTGGAGGGCGAATAATTCTGACTTCAGCTCTACATATAAAGCACAAGATGTGAGACGTGTGTTTCTGGTGGTGTTTTGACAGCAGTGTGGAGTGAATCTGGGTTATTTATCAGTGTATAATGTGATCATTATTGATTATCCAGCTCTCCGTTCAGTGGCTCAGCATCGACCCAGCATTGATTCTCTTTAATTCCCCGCTGGATAATTGTCATTTATCGTCTGCTTGTCAGGGGAGATCATCACACTATTAAGTGCACTAAACCTATAGACGTGTCTGCATGTGGAACTCAGTCATTGATTTGTTTGGACAAGCTTGAGGATGCTAATCTGCTCTGGAGGGTTTCTTTTTTACATGCGTGTGTGTTCAGTGTTGCGTAACAGAGGAGCTACTGTAATTAAATTACTGAAAAGTAAGGGATTACTGTTCATTTTAGGTCATTTAATTACAGTTTCATATAATGTAGAAGTGGGGACTTTGTTATGGACAAACAGTGACTAGCAGCAGTGTTGAGGAAAGTTACTTCTGAAAGTTACGCATTACAATATTGAGCTACTCGCCAAAATAGTAACTAGTTGCGTTACTTAGTGTTTGTGTTACGTGTAATGTGTTACGTTACTTTTGAGTTCATGTTTCTTGGCTGAGGCTTGATCTCTTTCAGAACTCATTCATTCATTCATTTTCCTTCGACAATGGTTTATACTTCTGTGTGGAGTGATCGGTGTGACCCATGGCGCAAGCCTTGTGCGTAGCCGTGCATTTATACTTCTGCGCGCTGTTTCTGTTTTTTCTGCAATACACTTCTGAAACACTAGCTGGCAGTAGGTGTTTATGTTTCTCTGTGTCGAGTTTCTTCGCTGGTGTTTTGTTTTTACTGAACACTTTCTTAATGTACAAGTCGCTCAAATTTGCTAATTTTGAGGCGGGAACCGGCGGACGTGCAACAACTTTAATCATGAGGTGAACACAAAACAACAGTCTCCATCCGGAGCTTCTTCACGGGACTCCACACTTGTAAACGCTCGCTGCATCAAGGCTAATTTATACTTCTGCGTCAAGTGCACGCATATGCTACGGCGCAGCCTACACGTGGACGCATAGCCCTGGCAGTGGCCGCTGGCGACGTTGACGCGCACCTCTCAAAAAATGTAACGCATACGCGTAGCGCAAGCTCTGTGATTGGTCGGCTTAGTAGAGATAACAAGTGTGGTGGGCGGAGGTTAGAGCCGCGCGCCAGATGCATATTTATATTATTATAATTTATAATATTATGCATATTTTTAAAAGTTATGTGCATCATGACGTTTCCATCAATAGTTTTTATGTGCATATCCAAAATGAGCATTAAAATAGGTGAGTGGAAACGTAAGGCTAAGGCGAGAAACGCCGCTTTGTCTTTAATAAAGGGGAGGAGACGGACAGAAACTCAGAGTTTAGAGAATAAACCTCCTGACCAGGTTAGCTTCACAGAGTAACACAGTAACTGACTCTGAGTTAAAGTTACCTCTCTTTCAGAAACAGGCTTGACTTACCCCGCTGTCTCCAGTCTGACAAACCTGCCATTCTGAAACAGAAAACCCAGAGTTTCTCTCATTTCAGGGTTAAAACACTCTGAGTTTCACTTAACCTCCATTCTGAAACCCCAGATGTCCTACAGTGTGCTCAGATTTTCATCATCACATGATCTCAGTAACAACATCACATGACCTTTTTAATGCACATACTGGAATTTGTTCTGTAAAAGTGTTTCCATCGTAGTTTATGAGCATCTTTTATTATTAAATAAAGAGTTTATCCTACTCCATCAAGCGGTTTTTTATGCACATATCCAAAATACACATACAAATAGGTGGATGGAAACGTAGCTACTGAGGAGCTCCAGATGGAGACTTTTGTTTTGTGTTTACGTCATGATTAAAGTTGTTGCATGTCAGCCGGTTCTCGCTTTAGCATTACAGTAAGCATTACAGGTATTTCTCATACACAAAACACCCGCAAAAAAAACTGCACACAGTGGAAAAAAACCAAAAAAAAGTGTTACTGCAGAGCAACACAATCAGAACACAAAATATAAATGCACAGCTATGAGCAAGGATCACTCCACACAGAATACTGTCTAATTCAGCACACAGTCTGACTCGTCACCTAAGACCTTTTACCTTGCGTGACCCTACTAGGTACATTAGCCCCTGACAGCATAGCTCTTTTATTTTATTTTCATTTAATATTTATTTTATTTTATTGTATAAACAGCCTGCATCTGAATTCTGCATCAAATCCTGTGAGTTGATGGTGATGTAAGCTGCTCTCGGCTACTTACAGTACAGAGCTGATGTGCACATTTGTAAGTCCTGATTTATTTCGTTATTGCTTGTTATATGATGACAGACAGAGAGAAAGAGAGAGAGAGAGAGCAGTGAAAAGTGCTGAGCGAACAGATAACGCAGACAGACAGACAGAATCCATCCCATATCATCTCGCTGACAGAACCAGAGAAGCTTTTCTGTAATTATTTGTCATGCAAATAAAGTGGAGTGCATCGAACTGACCTGCAGATTCAGATGCATATGAACATTTGTCTGCTGCATAACCGTTATTGTGGGAATATAGATCAATATCTGCCTATTACTTCATCATATACATTTAAAGCACTTCATTGGCAGGATTGTGTTTACATAATGTATTGAACACAGCAAGAAAATAAGAAATTCAATTAAACAAATGCAACAACTATGATTATAGGATTGTACAAGCTTAATGAATTAGAAACAATTGCATTTAAATAGTTTATTTGTAAATAAAATAAAAAAATTATTATTAAAATAGTATATACTATAAAATAGAGAACTATATATCTATCTACTATTTTATTATATTATTATATTTTATGCCAAATATCAGAATAATAAAATTACAAATTTTATTTAAAAGAAATAAAAATGTATTTATTAATCCAAAATGTGTAAATTATAAAAATCGCAATTTAATAAAAAAATTTGAAACAATAAATAAATAAATCTAATAATTAGGAAAAATATCTGAAAAATAAAAAGACAATTTACATTTTTCTATTTAAATATATATATATATATATATATTTTTTTCTATGTACTTTTTTTTGCAAAATATCAGAATAAAATCACATTTTGTAATACAAAAAATTTAATTATCAAAAATGTCTGAATAATAAAATCACAATTTACATTTAATAATATATATAATAATAATAAATAAAGCTAACTATATGCAAAATGTCTGAACAATAAAAACACCATTTACTTTTTTTTAATAACTAAAAAATACTTAAATTTACTTATTTATTTGTTTTGCTAAATATTTAAATAATAAAATCATATTTTGGATTTAAAATAAATGAAAAAAAAATCTAATTATCCAAAAATCTTAACAATAATAATAATGAATAAAACTAATTATTATGCAAAATATCTGAACAATAAAAACACAATTTACTTTTTTAAAATAATAAAAAACATTAAAATATTTTGCAAAATGTCTAAATATTAAAATTACTTTTTGTTTAAAAAATAAAATATAATAAATAATAAAAAACTAATTATTATGCAAAATGTCTGAATAACAAAAACACAAATGACTTTAAATAAATAAATATAAAGTACGTAGAAAGAGAGTAAAAGAGATCAGTGACGCACTTGCAAATCATGCAAACTTCTAGATGCTTATAAATGAATCATTTTAAATATACAGATTTTTATTATTTATTATTAATGTTTATTCTGATTTATTGTTGTTATTTTTACTACTATACTATTTACTGGGTTTAAAGTGATTTTATTATATATATATACACACGTATGCTCTTTTTAATGAAACTTTATACATGCTTTGGCAATACATCTGTAACATTTGTCATGCCAATAAAGCAATCTTTAAATTGAATTGAAATAGAGAGAGTATTTTATTTTAATTATTATTTTATTATATTCACTACTTCGTTGTTTTTAATGATCTTTTTAATGTAAACTGCAGATGCTTTTGCCAATAAAGCAAATTTAAATAGAGAGAGAGAGAGATAGAGAGAGAGACAGACAGAGAGAGAGAGAGAGAGAGAGAGAGAGAGAGAGAGAGAGAGAGAGA
>CAIGQZ010032270.1:5511777-5522339 GCA_903798205.1 Danio tinwini | reverse complement strand
CACACACACACACAACACTCAATTCAACGCACACACGTAAACACTCAAATCAACACAAATGCACACAAACACACACTCAAATCCAAACACTCTCATCTCAACACACATGGACACATATACATGCATGCACACAAACACACACATGCCCGCACACTCAAATCAACATACACACACACACTCAGATCCGTACAAATGCATGCACACACACTCAAATCAACACACACAAATCAACATGCGTGTGCACACACACACTCAAATCAACACACGCTCGCACACTCAAATTGATATACATACACGCTCAAATTAGTACAAATGCTCACACACACACACACACACATTCCAATTAAGGCACACACGTCTGCACACTCAAATTGACATACACACATAACGTGCACACACTCAAATCAACACGTACACATGCATGCTGCATGCACACAAACACACACACATGCCCGCACACTCAAATCAACCTACACACACACACACACACACTCAAATTCGTACTAATGCATACACACTCAAATCAACACTCATGCACACACTAGGCATGGGCCGGTATAAGATTCTGACGGTATGATAACCTTGAATAAAAAATATCACGTTTTCACGGTCCCATGCCTAGCACACACACTCAAATCAACACACACACAAATCAACATGCGTGCACACACGCACTCAAATCAACACACACCTGCACACTCAAATTGACATACATGCACATTGCACACACACACACACACTGCTGCACACTCAGATTAACATGCATGGACACTCAAATCAACACACGTTCGCACACTCAAATCGACATACACACTCAACACACACACACACACAACGCAACACACTCAAATCAACACACACGTTCAAAAATAACAAACATTTTAAATATAAAAGTTTTTTTGCAACAAAGCAAATTACAGTTGATTGAAATGTTGATTATGTTTTTATATCTTAATGTATCTTGTTTTAGTGCAGCCATCATGTGCACATAAACATTTTACATAAACCGTTATCATCACGTAAATAATATTAAACATCAGCTGGAATCATTTGATTGATTTCATTTAATTCAATTCTCCAACACTAACAATCCTGTAGTTCTAATCGCCTGTAACACACTCTTTATATTGCCGTTTTTGCTGCCTTTTGTGAATGTGTTAACTGTTTGACTGATGTGTGTGTTGTGCTGCTCTTCTGTGCAGGCTGTTCCTCCAAGTCGTTCAAGCTGTACTCCCCGAAGGAGCCCCCCAACGGAAGCGCTTTCCCCCCCTTCCACCCCGGCACCATGCTGGACCGAGACGTGGGGTGAGTCTGCTGTAAAAAAAAAACGTCATGACCACAGCAGCCAGTAAATTAGTCAAACTGCACACACACACACACACACACCACCTGCCCATTGTAAACTTACGCTATGGTTATAAGACAACAATATAGCCTAAAACAGGAATGTTTTCTCTTGAGTTTTGAATTGTACATCCACACAATAATGTTTTCAAAGTGATCTGCAGTTATATACATATCCTCCAGAAGTGCTGTATTACATATCCCAGGCCAGGGTTTGACACTGTTATATTGAAAGTCTAAACATCTGTGATGCATACGGCACACTTTTCTGGACACACTTTAGCAGATCTTCTGGGTTACGCTTATTACGCTTGTGAGAGCAAAATGTGCCTGAAGTGGCTCGTTTCCACTGAGTGGTACAGTAAGGTACGGTTCGGGTCGGTATGGGTCACCTTTATCAGGCTTGCGTTTCCACTACAAAGGGTACCCTTTTGGTGGGCGTGGTGTACTACAGAGAGTTTCAGTCGACGTCATTCTCGCTGGAATAAATGTCTACAGTAAAGCTGTACAGGTCGTTCACATTATATGAGAAGCTCTTCTAACAAAACAGATGCTTTAAACATATTAATACTTGTTTATAAATGTTTATTACTAACATTTCTATCAACATGAGTTAATTATAACTGCAGATCAATGACAGTGTGACAGCCTACTGTAACGTCTGCAATTATATAAAATAAATAAATAAATAAATGCAACATATATGAACACATACAGACCCTTACAGTCTCCGATATGTTACCACTTACAGAAAAACTACACACAGCAGACATTTAGTCCTTATTTGAGTTCAAAAACAACACGCAACATATACAGTAGCCCACAGTCAGAGCTAACCTCTCATCTGTGTCTGTAATCTTCAGCAGCACATGTAGCCTCTGTTAGAGAGTAACTCCGTCATTCCCAGTTCATAATAGTCCAAAAGGTGATGATAAACATGGCAGTTTGTTCATGATTTGTTCATGGCAGATTGTTCAGGTTGCTGAAACTATTTGCTCCTGTGCATTTGTTCACTCTCGTGTTTGTCCTTTTCTTTCTGAATGGATCAGATGTCGAAGACGCTTCATTAATCACACACACACACGTTATTATTATCAGCTCAAGAAGTTTGTTATATCAAATCTAGACGTGATCGCGGGCTCCCTGGAGAAAGCGAAAAACCGCTCGCACTTTTAGACGGCCTCATAAAACAACAACAGGACACGGCAGATTCTTGGCTTTGTGGCTGTTCATCCAGACAACAACAAGGTTTGTTTTGAGCCCGGGTCATCCATGGATCGTTATTATATGCATATAGTTGTCTCGGCTGTGTATTTAAAAACATGGCGGCTCCATTGTTTTGATTCTGGCTAGCTCTACGAGATCGTGAAGTATCTCTGTAAACCAATCAGCGTTCAGCTGCGCGTGTAGCTCCACCTTTTGGTACGCTTTCTCGTCTTTGGTACCCTTTCGAAAGGGTGCCGAAAAAGTGGTACGGTACGGTTCGGTACGCTTTTGACAGTGGAAACGGCCATAAAAGCATACCGAACCGTACTGTACCGTACCACTCACGCGTCGTCACTTTAAGGGACTGTTTGATATGGATTTGTTAATCATTTTTACTGTTCAATGAACATGAGCTGTGATAGTTTATTAAAGACACAAAGCCCTCACTGCACCACAGCTGCATCTTCATACTTGCAGCACCAGGACTTCATCAACATTTATGCGCATCAACAGTGCTGGATCTGTTCAGTGCTGGATCTGTCACTGCATCAAAACCAATGAAATAATACAACACAACAGAACAAAAGCAGTGTCCACTGCTGAGCGAGAGCACTTCTCTTCTATTAAACTGAACAGAGCATCATTGATGACGGAAGCGTGCTCAGGCTCAGAAGGTAAAAGGCAGTGTGAGTGCAGAATCACACTTCGGCATGGTTTTAGGCAACTGTGCCTAGTGAGAGTACTCCCTCAGTCGTCTTCTGCATGATTGGTTTAAAATATACAGGATTTCCACGAGTCGAGTGTGCAGCGAGCTTAATCAGATCGCCTAGAAACAAGTGGATAAAAATCTATATTCAGGGTTCATACGGTCATGAAAAACCTGGAAAAGTCATGGAATTTAGACATGGCGTTTTTCAGGCCTGGAAAAGTTTTCGAAAAAACACAAAGTTTTGGAAAAGTCATGGAAATTAGTTTAACAAGTATTTGTATACTTTAAATATAGGTTAGTTGTCTTCTTTTCTGTCCATAGTCAAACACATGCTCTCACGTTATTAGTGCTCTATGAACATTGTCTAATTATATTTTACATGGATATAAAGCTTCATTTCAATCAAATAGATTTGCATGTTTTATGATATGCTGTAATAACTTTTCGTTTTTCTTATTTACCATGTATACCTAGTAGTGGTGTGCCATTATTGGTGTTAACGCGAGACTTTGATCGCGCGGTAAAAAAATATCAGCGTTAATCAATTCTCAAAGTTGGCTTGGGTCTATTCTACGCAAGCTATGATGACTTTCACCTTGATATTTTAGCGTGGATGTATACCTGACTGGTGAGCCGTCTGACAAAAAAGTGCCTTTCTAAATCAAATCAGCAGGATGCCTGACTTTAACTGCAGTTCGTCAGTTTCACATTCACTCACGAACATTTCATTTATGCCACCGTGACAAACTGGGGTATTTGCCGCAAATAAGGAGGAAGGACTGGTGAGAGTGTTATGGAGTTTAATAACGCACGCTGAATGGAAAGAAAAAACTTCTGCATTTCTGTGTGTGTGTGTGTGTGTGTGTGTGTGTGTGTGTGTGGTCCTTTACTGACAGCCGCATCAGTGGATTTTGTCGGAAAATATGTTGAAAAGTCCTACATGAGGGTAATAGTTTGATTACGGTGTTTACTTCAATAATGCCACTAATATCTGCATACTCCACGTCTTCATTCATTTCTGTTTAGTTCAGTGATGACTTTAGTCAGATTAAGGTCATCACCAATTATCACAGTAGAACAGTTCCTCAAGCAGTTTGTGCTGCATTTTGGAAACAGGAGGTGAGCCCCTGGTCTAATGCTCAACCTGGCTAGAGAAACCCGTTCTCAAAGACTTATTCTTTGGGTAGCACACACATTCTGAATGCCTTCGGCAGAATTCAAATTTGCCATTTTAATCTAGATTAATCTAGATTAAAAACATTAATATATGCCCACCTATAATACCTAGGCATTACATAAAACATTACATCTTGAAAATTTATTTGAAAGTCCTGGAAAAGTTATTGGATTTTAGTGGTAAAAATGTGCATGAACCCTGTATATTGATGACAGTGCTCATTAATACACGTATAACTTTCTGAGACGGTCATGATTTAGTGAGTTACTGCCTGCACACTCGTCTGTTGTGAGGACAACTTTCTGATGAGCATTTATCAATTAGACCTAAATGCTGGATTGTTAAAAGTATGCAATAATGTGTGATGTCGACAAACACACCGGTTTGCTTATATTCTTGTTTCACTGAAAACTGAACTGACTCTGTTTCAATTCATTATAATCTTCTACGTGAAGCTGCTTTCACACAATCTACATTGTAAAAGCGCTAGAGAAATAAAGATGAATTGAATTGTTTCTTTTGAGCATAATGGCAGTGAAATCTTTAGATATTCTTTCAATTTGATCATAAAAATAAGAGAAAGACATCGTTCAAAACAGTAGCTGTTTATTAAGTTTGTGGATACTTGCAAATGTTAACATAGCCCTACTTTCATAGAATAAAGACAACTTCACTCAGTCATAAATAGGTCCACAAGGGAATCTGTGCGCGTGGACATATGCAGATTTTTAGCCCATCGTTGAGTGTATTTATTTACTTTAATGTAAATGTATGTAAAATTATATTCATTTTTTAAATAAATTTCAGTGATATTATTGACCAGTATGAAAATCTGCGTCTGGTTTATTTACAATACAGTTTGTAAAGTCATATTTTCTGTCTTTTAACAGAGATATTATATGAGAGATTTGTAAGTTGATCGAATTGGATTTGCATTGTAAACATTAAATAAAAGTTAGAAATATAATATTTTTGATTTTTAGTTACGATACTCACAAAATCGTTCTTCATAAATTAAAAATTCTCAACAGAAATGGCAAAAAAAAAATCTGCAGATTCTGTCTGGCCCTAGGTGCTGGAAATCTTTAAAAATGCTGAAATGCAAAAAAAAATGTTTATTATTATAATTTTTAAAAGAATTTAAATTAAGATGTAAAAATGTTAATGTAGTGTTTTCAATGTTTGAAAAGTGCTTAGATTTTGTAAAAAGGGCTTAAAACTGCTTGAAAATGTAATTGTATTGCTTTCCTAATAATTGGTGGTAGTAAACTCTTTCAGTCAAATACAAATATTTTTGCCTTTGTGTAAATTGTACAGAACCCCTCACCACAAATTCACCTTTATCATTCAGTGTGCATTGCAACAAGGTGATTGTTATTATTGTTATTATTATTATTATTATTATTTGTAAGTATAATTGTATTCAGTATTAAATCTATCAATGAGCTGTTATTCATGATGCAGGGATGGTACGGGTGATGGAAGTCTTTACAAATGCTTTTTTTTTTTAAGAAAATGAAACGATGCATGTAGATTATTATATATATTTCATGAGTGAACAATGCATGGAATTAAACTAAATATATTTAGTAGGGATGGGCGATTAAAGCAAAAGTAATCGAAATTGACATTCAAAACTTTATCATTTATTCATTCATTTTCTTTTCAGCTTAGCCCCTTTATTAATCAGGGGTCACCACAGCGTAATGAACCGCCAACTTATCCAGCATGTGTTTTAAGCAGCGGATGCCCTTCCAGCTGCAACCCAGTACTGGGAAACATATAAACATTTATTCATACACACACACACACTCATACACTATGGACAATTTAGGCTATCCAATTCACCTGTACTGCATGTGTTTGGATCGATGGGGAAACCGGAGCACCCGGAGGAAACCAACGTGAACGTGGGGGAGAACATGCAAACTCCACACAGAAACGCCAACTGACCCAGCCGAGGCTCAAACCAGCGACCTTCTTGCTGTGAGGCGACAGCACTACCTACTGCCCCACCGCATCGCCCATTCAAAACTTATAATCAATCAAAATTTTCCAGGTCAATTTATTAAATTACTTTCCCTACCGTGTGTGGAGTCACCCCGCTCTGTTAAGGCTGATTTATGCTTATTCTATTTTTCTGATATTATACTTCCTCCAAGCATACGCGTATGGTCCGGGGCAACCTTCGCATACCTGCACACCTCACACTCTGATGAGGGTGGGCGGAGCGGAGAGCTGTGCTTTAGGCAATGTGTGTTTTAATTTCAGTTGTTTAGCGTTGATGTTCAATAAAGAATCATAGATAATAGATAGTGTGTGTTTACTTCAATTATTTAAACTCAAGTAATGCACCCTTCATGCAGAAATCTCTCACTTGTAATATGTGAGCACATTTACTGTACACAACTTGTCAGTAAACTATGAGGGCAAAAACATTCAATAAATAAATAAAATAATCGTTTATTAATTGTAAACTATATAAAATGTTCAATTGATCCAGATTTAGATTTTAGGTCAGTTGCCCAGCCCTAATATTTAGGATGAAAGAAGACAAATTGAAGTCTGATGAAGTGTGTGCAGCAAGAGTTAAAAAATCCACCTGAAAAGTGCTTCAGTTTGGCTTTGGAAAAGGATTAAGAACGCTGATGATGGAAAGCGTTTCAAATCAGTTTGTTTGGGCGGTTCAGGTTCAGCATGGCGATTCCTGTAAGTGTGTGTGTGGACAGAGAAGCGTTCAGCTGTGTCAGCACACTGTGGTTTCTGTCAGATAGCAGGAGCAGGAAGTGCCGTCGCTCCATCTCAGGATTGGACAGTGTCCAGGAAGTGGGTGGAGCATCCAGGGTGGCAGGGCAGTAAAGTCTAGTGTCTGTGACCTGCTGATAAATGCAGAAAACCTCTTCCTGCCTGCATTGTAATGGTGCCTGTAGGCTATAGTTTGCTTTCTATATGGTTTCAGCATTGATATTGCAATGTGTGGATCTGCAACATCCCAGTCAATGTAAAAATGTATTTGTTTAATCAATATATTTCACATCTACAGTTTACAGAATCAAATCTATGCATGAGTAAACATTATTTTCTAACCACCCTTCCACCCTACCCCATTCTGTCTGGACTGACTATTTTATATGACATTGACCTTCTCACAAGGCATTGAGCTATAACAACATGACAAAAAATGGCAAATACATAAATGAATAACTGTAATAATAAAAATTAATACAGAAAGCTAAACAAACGTTAACCTGTCACATCAGCAATTTCAATCAATGTATAGGCTTTTTTTCTGAGTAAACATGATTTTTTCCACAGGGACATACAATTAAATTACTCCAAGCCATGCAATATGTGATGCTGATTCTTATGATGGGCATTTTTATGGCTATACATTTCTTTGCTTCTGTTAAAGCCATAACTAACAGTGAATTTATCTTATGGTCAAGTTGAAGCATCTACCAATGACACAAATCTCAGATCAAATGGAAGTTTAACATTATCAATAACTTTATCAACACTTTGTATATATATATATATATATATATATATATACAAATATATATACAAATATATATATATATATACAAATATATATATATACAAATATATTTACCCAGTAGTCTTTAACTTTACATCAACAATTATATTGCATAATACATTAATATATTTCAGAAAAATGTAAATATCACAATGTCATATTTTTTCCAATATCATACCTTGCGTCTCTGTGTGTGTGACTGTAGCTGTAAGAGCTGCTCTGTGGTCTTTATACAGCAGGACATTATGAGGTTCAACATGTCTTTTCTGATGCTCATTCTCTGTCTATTTTGTTTCTGCAGCCCGACGCCCATGTACCCCCCCACATACTTGGAGCCGGGAATTGGGTGAGACTTTTTCACAACACACTCCTTAACCCTGATGTGCTGGAGACAATATTATTAGTCAATATTATTCATAGTTATTTCAAATATTTCCCAAGTGCTGTTTACACGAGAGAAGACATGCTAGTAAATTTTTTCTAATAACGGATTTCTTTTATCTTCACCATGATGACAGCACATAATATTAGACTAGATATTCTTCAAGACACTAGTATTCAGCTTAAAGTGACATTTAAAGGCTTAACTAGGGTAATTAGGGTAAAGTTAGGGTAATTAGGCAACTCATTGTATAACAGTTATTTGTTCTGGAGGCAATCCTAAACTAATATTTCTTAAAGGGCACCTAGTTTACCCCTTTTACCAGGGGCAGGCACAATAATCTGATGGGTGTTTTGAGCTGAAACTTTACAGACACATTCTGGAGACACAAAAGACTTATATTAAATCTGGAAAAAGGGGTAACCTAGGTGCCCTTTATTTAACCTGCTCAAAAAAAAACACTCTTATTAAATGTATCAAACAAAACTCCAATACATGCACAGAAGACAACATGAGCATTTATAGCAAACAAACCAATGTAAATATTTTTAACGCTGTCAAGCGAGTTCTTACACCCCTATGATTGGTCATTGTCTTCGCCTGCTAAACAGAAAGGACTGCGATTGGCTTTAGAAATTAAATTGCTGTTCACCGAGGAGTGACGTGGGATAAACAGCCCCGGTTACAGTCTATATGTGCATAATATGCGGTTATCACAGGTAATCCATAATAGACACTGTGGAGAAAACTCGCACCTCAGGCACGCTCGTGTCTGGATCCACAAGTATTGCTTTAACAGTTTAGAGAAGAGGAAAAGTGACCTCACAAACAACCCAGAGGGCCAAATGCCCAACGTGAGAAAGAGAGAGGCAGAGATGGAGTTTTACAGCATTTCTTCCTAGTAGTGAAATAGCGGCTCATGCTGTACCATTCCTCAGTGTCAGTGAAAGACTTTCCAGCAAACTCACACGCAGTTGAATTGTGCACAATTATCTACCTTATAAGTAGTTGAAGTGTTTTATTTACTCTCCCTCGCCTCCTTCGCCATAGTATTCTACTGCGACATCGCGCATTAGGGGATAAATGACGTCAGTGCGTAATAACCGGTTATGATCTATTACTGAACCGATATCGAATTGTCCCCATCTGCATTGCTGTGCACCAAAGAAACAATTAATTTTGACACCCCTAATAAATATACACAACACACACACACATCTTTTATGTCAAAACAAACTTTTATTTTGGATGCGGTCAATTGCGATTAATCCTTGCCCAGCACAAATTTTTATCTATAATGATCTTACCATGAAATAACCATAAACCAAACTAACACACACACACACACACTTGTTGTGCTTGTTTTCCTCAGGAGACACACACCCTATGGGAATCAGACGGACTACAGAATATTTGAGCTCAACAAGCGGCTTCAGAACTGGACGGAGGTCAGCTTTAACATTCTCTCCTTCAGCTCTGTGCTCAGTCTTAACTGTCGGCAACATTTGAATAATTAAAGATGCTTTTCATATGCCTGACATAAACCCTCTAATAATAATACCATTAGTCCAGGACCGTCATTTGGGTGAGGGATTTCAGAGAGCTGTTTGGTGAGCTTCCTCTCCTTCTCTCTCTCTCTCAGGAGTGTGATAATCTGTGGTGGGACGCCTTCACTACTGAGTTCTTCGAGGATGACGCTATGCTCACCATCACGTTTTGTCTAGAGGACGGTCCAAAACGATACAGTGAGTGTTGCGTTAGCTCTTGTGTGCTGTTGGGTCGTTTTCATCCACTCTGAGCTGATTTTGAGTCTTTAAATTGACCACAACGTTCTCTGTGTTTCTGCAAATGGCATGATTTTTTTTTATTTTGACACACATTTTGAGAAAATGCTTTTGAAAAAGTTCTAAAACTGTGTGTGTGTGTGTGTGTGTGTGTGTGTCAGCGATCGGCCGGACACTGATTCCTCGTTACTTCAGGAGTGTGTTCGAGGGCGGCGCCACTGAGCTCTACTACATCCTCAAACACCCCAAAGAGTCTTTCCACAACAACTTTGTGTCTCTGGACTGCGATCAGTGCACAATGGTCACGCAGAACGGCAAACCCATGTTCACACAGGTCTGTGTGTGTGTAGATGTGTTTGCTTTTGTGTGTGTTTGTTTGTGTGATTGTTTGTATATTTGTGTATGTTTGTTTGTTTGTCTGT
>CAIGQZ010032270.1:5500752-5511457 GCA_903798205.1 Danio tinwini | reverse complement strand
TTCTGTCCTGTGTGTTGATTTGATTGTGTGTTTGTTTCTCTCTCTCTCTCTGTGTGTGTGTGTGTGTGTGTGTGTGTGTCTGAATGTGTGTTTACCATGATGTTTCCGACATGTGTGTGTGAGACCCTGCTGTCTCCTCAGGTGTTTATGTGTGTGTGCGTGTTTACCATGGTGTTTCTGACCTGTGTGTGTCTCCTCAGGTGTGTGTGGAGGGCCGTCTGTACCTGGAGTTCATGTTTGATGACATGATGAGAATAAAGACGTGGCATTTCAGCATCCGGCAGCACAGAGAGCTCATTCCCCGCAGCATCCTGGCCATGCATGTCAGTCTCTCTTCTCAGATCTCAGATCCATATACTTCAATATCACATGATAATTATTATGGGATGTTGTTTGTTTGTCTGTCTGTCAGGCTCAGGATCCGCAGATGCTGGATCAGCTGTCCAAAAACATCACCAGATGCGGCCTGTCAAACTCCACTCTCAACTACCTCCGAGTACGAGCTCCACAACACTCCATTAATAAAACACACTTTCATTTTAAACACTTTCAGTCCACACTAGCATGATGCCTGATGCTTGCATTAAAACTAATGTTTGAAAAATAATTACAATTTCACAGCAGCCTGAATATTAGGGCTAGAAACCTGCAGGAAAATATCAGGCTTTGCTAAAAGGCAGATTATTCTACTAACGATTGGGGTCAATAGTGGTAGCTTATTACCGATTTCAAAGAAAAATCTTAATATTAAAAGGGAAACATAAGCTGGAGCACAACAGATCATATCAATGTCATAACGAATGCTCAAATAATGTAGCCTATAGTTTACAGCAAGCATCATGTTTTTAGTAAGTTGTGTGTCTGTCATATACAGCAGGCCTATTGCTCTGTTATTTTTACTAAAGAAGATCTATTATTTGAGTTTAGCACCAGAACTATAGAAACTGTATTATGTTAATAAAAATAAAAGAACAGCACAGTATCGAGATCGGATCTGTATCGTCGATACTCCGAATTTTGGTATAGAGATCAGATCGGTTTTAAAAAAACTGGTATCGGTGCATCCTTAATAGCGAATAGCGAGAGGGATTGGGTGCGGAAGCAGGACCCACCCAGCAGAAGCAGGACTGAAGTAACAGACCTGTTTCATGTCAGTGTCCGTATGGGACGCTTCTGTGTCTGGACATGGACCCCGATCTGCCTGTTAGTGACCACTGATCAAGGCTATCTTTGCAACAACAAAAAACGGCATTCGTTATGTTTTTATGTCTGTCTGAATTTACATTGAGTGTTGAAACACTGATGGCAATGCGCTGTGGTTTGGCCTTACCTGCACATTTGCGCTTTATCTCTTTTAACTTGCCGTGCTGAGACACACAGAAACTCCACACACACACACACACCGAAACGTGTGCAGAGCGACTGAAAAGGGTGCCTGGTCTGTCGGCGATCCGTGGGTGTTATGTCCCATTTACAGGGGGCGTCAGCTTCAACGCTTCCCATTCACTTTGACCCCGCTTCAGTGGTGTTAATCGCTGCAGAAGTTGCGACTTTAGCTGCAGTCACACTAGAGTTTGAGTTTGCGAAATTCTGTCGCACGGTGCTTTGAAAAGGGGCGATATTAAACCAGATGATTAGACATTAAGAAGCCAGCGATTGATTGCTCCATGTTTTAAATTTCTGTTCAGAGAGGTCATGTTTTGATCCTGGATTGGTCTCACACAGTCAAGTGATGCGATTTCGAAGGTCAGAGTTCACCAAGCTTGAACTTTGCACCGCAGCGAAATGCAAAACTTGACGGATGACCCTGCGTTTCTGACGCATTTGCGTGCATATGAATGGAAGTCTATGGGAAGAAAAGTCCAGTGTGACCGCAGCTTTTCTCAACTTTTCAAGTGCCAACGGAAGCGCCAGCCAATCATATCACTCTAGCAAATACGCCAGCCGATTGCTGACTAATTTCATTGGCTGACGCTGCTATGATGATCGCATCGGCCCCAACTTCAGACACGCCCTCTGTCAAGCGTTGAGGCTGAAGCCCCGTGTGAATGGGGTGTTACAGATTGTACCAATCACCTGAGGACCGGGGGAAAGGGTTGAAATTCTGGGAGTTTTCCGGCAGAAATGACAAACCGGGAGGTGGGTCTGAAATACGGGAGACTCCCGGGAAAAACTGAAGTGTTGGCAGGCATGCTATGGGGGGACAACGGAGCGATATGTTTTTTTTTTGTTTGTTTTTTTTTATCGAGAACTGTTGCATCCCTACTAAATACTATATATAGATTGTACAAAGCACAGTAAAAATAAATAAATCGTGTGACTAAATGTGTATCATCTTCATTTTCACTGTCAAATCTACAATGCACATAGTGTTTTCACTTTGGCGAGCGTCAAATGTGTTGTAGTGTGGACAGAAGGACAACCTGGAGCCAAAGCAGTTTTATTCTCCACTGTGAAGCAGCCTTCTTCACTCAGTGGATGTGGTTGTGTGTTTTTCTTCAGTTGTGTGTGATCCTGGAGCCCATGCAGGAGCTGATGTCCAGACACAAAACCTACAGTCTGAGCCCCAGAGACTGTCTGAAGACGTGTCTGTTCCAGAAGTGGCAGCGGATGGTGGCTCCTCCAGGTCAGCATCACACTAGCCTCTCGTTTTGTGTTTCTGTGTAGCGTCTCTTTAGAAAAACACTCCACTTTAAACAATTAAACTCTCATTGTACAGCTCTAACAGCTTAGTTTTAGCATTTTTGAATACATTCAACCGATCTTCGGGTCTAGTGGGAGCACTTTTAACTTAGCTTAGCATAGATCATTGAATCGGATTAGACCATTAGCCTAGCATAGATCATTGAATCGGATTAGACCTTTAGCATCAAAGGGTTTTGATAAATTTCCTATTTATTCATATTCTATCATTGTGCTGTTGCAGTCATGGTACGCCAAAGTTCCTACGACTGATTTGTATGTCAGATTTAGAGCCTAGTTCCAATACATGTCATCCTAGAAAATAGCATATTTTCGTTTTTCGTCAGGTGCAAAATTTGCTAAATAACTACAAAATTTGCAAAATAACTACAGAAGAGTCGAGTTTTTAAATGGTACTTATTAAACCTTTTTGGTTATTTTTTAATGTGAGATGCTAATGGTCTAATCTGATTCAATGATCTATGCTAAGCTAAGCTAAAAGTGCTCCCTCCAGGCCCGGAGATCGGCTGAATGGATTTAGAAATGGTTAAATCTCATCTGTTTATCTCTGTAAAATGAGAATATATTGTGAGAGTGTTTTATTAAGCATGTGTTCTCTCTGCAGCTGAACCGGCCAGACAGGCACCGAATAAACGGCGGAAGCGTAAGATGTCTGGCGGCAGCAACATGAGCGCAGGCGGAGGCTCCAACAACAACAGCAACAACAAGAAGAAGAGTCCCGCTAACAGCTTCCCACTGTCCAGCCAGGTCCCTGTGAGTGACCAATCACAGCACAGCATAGCACTCACTATCTACACTTTCATATAGAGTGGAGGAACTAAGACGTCACCTTTTAGGCTAATCGGCTGCTAGCATAAAACTGGTCCCCTCGATAAAATCTATAGGATTTTCCCATAGGCTTTTCGAAGATTGCAAATAATAAGCTCTGTGTTCAAACACAGTTCAATACACTTACAGGTTTTGTCCAGACGGATAATCCTCACAGGAAAATACTACTTTTACCACTTTTGGATCTTAAATGCAAACGCAAGAAGCTAACATTAGGCTATAAATGGACTACAGCCTTCGGGGCGCTTGCCTGTGACGTCAGGCACCACCCTGCTACAGACAACTTCTCGAGCTTACTTTTTAGAAATATGGTCTATGAAAAAGTTTTACTCTCTCAGTTTATTATATTATAATCCACGCTATATATTATCAACCAATAAATACACAAAAGCACATACCTACGTACCTTTTGGATAGTTTTTACGTGAGAAATACATTTTGTTTTGCTTAACGGTTTTGTTGTAAAAGTTTTAAAACTGTATAAATGTGCCTACATAGTATTATCATAAGACCTGTTTAAATAAGTGTATTGCTTGCATGCACAGAGCACGCTTACCTTAGTAACAGACGACAGAAATGAGGCTTGAGGGACAGCTATCAAATGCATCCAAGCTCCATCATGAATCCATCAATATTTTTTAATGATGGAGCAGAAACTTGTGGTCGCAGTTTCAAGTTATCCAGAGCTGTAGACATATTACTTTACAAATCAAGGATATCACAATGTTATTCTGTATATTACAATTATAACAACATGGACAGCAACACTCGCGCACAATAGACCAGCTGATTCAGTCGTTTCCTATAGTGACGTATAAAAGAGCACCGCCCTGCTTTATTCTTGTCAACATAAAGGCAGTGTGATGTGGTGCGCCTCGCATTTTTGGAACAGAAAATCGCATTCGCTGTGATCGGCCCCTGATGTGCAACACATATTTGTTAACTTGCGGGACAGTAACATGTGCAACCACACGTGCCTACAGACGTATTTTGGCAAAGAAGCAAAATGAAAGAAGAATATTTCTAGTCACAGTTAGACAGACGAGTCGACACAAACCAGCGCTGATGCTGATTGAGAGTGAGACGGAGGAAATAAGTCATTATGACATAATCTTTAAACTTATGACTTCTAATATAATGTTAAAAGGGGTTTTGTGACTTAATAACAATGAAGCATTAATCAAATGCATATTTTCAGTGGAGCGATCGATTTAATAGCCTGATATTTTTATACGACTGACGAAAAAAACATGATTAGAGAAATCAGCAAATGCCGGCTCTTACAAAGGATTCAGTCAGTGTTTTCATTTTGTAATCTAAATTAGTCATTTAGGTGAAAAATATATAGGGCAGGCCTGTTTATTTTATTATTATTATTTAGTTTATTCAGTTTTTCTATGCTGCAACTCTGCATGTGCGTGAAGATGTTCTGCTATGTTCTGTATGCTGCTGTTCGCATGATCAAATAAATCAGTATTTTAAGATATTTAATGTGTCACAAAATAGAAACCTCAATAATTTAATTAAATAATATTTTAATATTTATCTGTTAACGGTTAATATTCGTTTAACGAGCTGCGGTTGTCGGTTGGTAAAATAAACCGAAATGAGCATCCCTACTAGCTATACTTGCATACACCTATGGCTGATCTGACAAACCATATCAAATATATGAGTACGTTTACATGGACACCAATAATCTGATTTTAATATACGATTAAGACAATACTCTGATTAAGAATCTACTGTGTAAACAGCGATTTTTGATCAATTTAATCTGACTAAAGTCATAATCAAACTAAGCAGAAATCAGATTAAGACACGTGGAGTATGCTGACTATAGTCGCATATTCAAGTGCAGTACAGACATGTAAACACCTTAAACTTTTTACCTTGTTTTGCGACAGGACATTCTATGCACACACACACGGCTGTTTGACACTATTCTCTGCACCTATTGAGTCAGTGAAGGACCACAGGCACATGCATCGTGAAATGCAGTTTCTTTTTTTCCAGTCTGAGTGTGGTATCAAACTCCATTAAAACAATCCTCTTCCAATAGTTCCTCGCATCCAGTACCTCAGAGTTTGTGAAAGTGCCAAACTGCAGTTAAATTCAACAAATTAAAAATGAAACACTCAAAATAACATAAAACATGAAATCCTCCGCATTTCTTGGTAACTTAGATACATGCGGTAGGTAGCATCAGAAAGCTGTGTGTGTGTGTCTAGACCAGGGATGGGCAAACATAATCCTGAAGGGCTGGTGTCCCTGCAGACCTTTGCTCCAACCGTAATCAAACACACCTGCCTGCAGCTTTCTAGTCATCTTAAAGACACTGATTAGTGTGTTCAGGTGTGTTTGACTAGTGTTGGAGCAAAAGTCTGCAGGGACACCGGCCCTCCAGGATCAAGTTTGCCCATCCCTGGTCTAGACTATCCTGTCACAAAATGCGCGAAAATCCTGCACGACGGGAATAGTTTGATTTAGGTGTTTACATTTGGCGAGCAGCATTTACAGCGGATCTTTCAGTTTATAATATTGTACTATTAGGCTACCTTCACACTGCAGGCAAATGTGGCTCGAATCTGATCTTTTGACCCATATGTGACTCAGGTCTTGACAGTGTGAACAGCCCAAACCGCATGGAGTCTGATCTTTTCAGATGTGTGCCACTTTCATATGTAGTCTTAAATCAGACACAGATCTGATGTTCTGCAATGCGAGCGCAGTGTAAACGGTTATGTCGGATTTCATGTGACTTACATAATCTTCGAGCGACATGCGTCATCATTCTGTGCTGCAGACATCATCTACACCTCTGCAGCAGTAGAATAACACACAGGGAGATTACTTTACCACAGAGAGTTGGTTGTTCATTTTGATAAAGATTTTGAAGGTAAAACTGGTGCTTGTTAACCACTCTGGGTAATGATCGGGGCACGGGATGATCGCGATGCTAAAGAGTATCGGGGGTGTTGCCGAAAGGGGATCCGTGCACAAAGGAGGGGGCACTTTCATTTTAAGGACGAACTTTTATCTCAGAGCGAATAAAGGGCAGGATCTCAAGCACCCAAACCCCCCATCTGCACGTGTCTGTTGTTTATAACGAAATAAAATAAAAGAACTGCAAACGGAGATAAACCAACTCCACCTTCACAGTTCAGTCTGCGGCTGCTCATTAACCCTTGATGAGTTCACTACAGCGGTGGTCAGACAGACACGCGCCGCGGTGGTCATAAATCACAAATGATCAGTGTTTTCAATCACAAGGGACTTATTTTAGGTTTCAAATGCCGAAATACACATTAGTAGTAGCAGAACAACCCTTTACAGTTCATGAAATACACCACGGCTGTCTGTGAAAAGGGCAATAATCATATTAAGCATGATCTGACAATGTGCTTCATACAGTATACACACTTTGTGCATCATTAGACATTTTGTGTTGTCCGTAACTATACTTCTGCGCATGCGGGTCAGTTTACGACCATGATCTGTTCACACTGCAGATCTGATATTGGCCACATTTATAACAACAGTGTGAACAGCTGGACAAAAACATCAGATCTGAGAAAACATCAGATTTGAGCACTAAGCATCGCAGTGTGAACATAGCCTAATATTGCAGTCACATTAACATACTGTAAACTTAGTAACTCATTTTGACTATAGTATGTCTTTAAAAACTGAAAGAGCACTGCTGACGATACAAACTAACTTTGCCATCTGAATGAACAAACAAAGAGCACTGATTACACACACTTACCAAATCTGTAGACACAGGACGATCAACACACACTGGAGCTGCGTCTTTATTAAAGGAGACGAGCGGCAAATCCAGATTTCATCATTTCCAGATGAGAAAAGCTCTTGGGTAAAAAATGTTCCTTACAAACGCATTTCTGTCACGTGCACTGTAATCCACATGTGAGTTCAGCTGCACTCTCATAGCGGGAAAATGAAAACACAACCTTCATTACAGCACATTAATAAACACAACACTGATGACCCATGTCTCCAAACTCTCGTTCTTCCACTTGTTTTGGCAGCACAGCGTGACGTCTCTCTGTGGTCTGAACACTGTAACAGGTAAATCAGTCTTGAAGCTCTATCATGCATATTAATGAAGCTGCACCTCATACACAATAGAGTGCGCTGATTGGTCTGAACCAAGTCTTTCTCATGAATTAATGCTGCACACTCAGAGACGTCACGATGCACTCTCAGATACAGACATCCACTCTCCACGCTGCAATACACACAAGTCTCTAATCGCCGTGACGCAGCTTCAAACCAGAAGAACGAATTTGCTCAAAATAACGCAAAAACAACCAATTTTCACTGTTTAGTGCTATATATGTGTCCTCATAGTGTTTATAGCAGCGCGGGACACAGATATGACTGACTACAGCTCAACACATGTGCTCTGGTGTTTCCTGACCCTTTAATCTTATTATTGTCTTCTTCAGATTAAGGCAAATAGTTTTATTGCTGATGTTCATGTAAACGTAGTCACTGATGAGCTCTGACATTTTTGCTTGATATTGATTAAAGAGCCCATCACACAGCATAAATATGCAACAGGAGGAATTTATAATTGCGTTGATGTTACAGATGTACCAAATTTCACTGAAAATAAAGTTATGCAGCCAGTATTGTTTTGTGCACCCGTTTCCACTTTCTTGCGTAGAAACAGAACGACATATGCAATTAAAATTCAGTATTATTTGCCCTTCTGTGATTTTTATTTTTTTATTTTATTTTTATTTTCCAGATATTGTCCAAATGATGTTGAACAGATTCAGGAATTGTTCTCAGTATATCCTCTAATATTTGTTCTTCTGGAGAAAGTCTTTTTTTGTTTTATTTCAGCTAGAATAAAAGGAGTTTTGAATTGTTTTAAAGCCATGTTAAGGTCAATATTATTAGCCCCCTTCAGCAATATTAGTTTTGGATTGTCTCCAGAACAAACCACTGTTATACAATGACTTGCCTAATTACCCTAACTTTACCCTAATTACCCTAGTTAAGCCTTTAAATGTCACTTTAAGCTGTATAGAAGTGTCTTGAAGAATATCTAGTCTAATATTATTGGCTGTTATCAGGGCAAAGACTAAAGAAATCAGTAATTAGAGATGAGTTATTAAAACTATTATGATTAGAAATGTCTGAAAAAAAATTGTCTTCGTTAAACAGAAGTTGGAGAAAAAATATATAGGGAGAACATGCAAACTCCACACAGAAATGCCAACTGACTCAGCCGAGACTTGAACCAGCGATTTTTCTTGCTGTGAAGCCACAGTGCTATCCACTGAGCCACGGTGTCACCCAAAACGTAAAGTTATAATCTATAAAATTATCATTTAAAATTTTAAATTAGTGGAAATTTCCACATTTTGTGTTGCGCATTGGGGAAAATTCTTAATGAAGGAATAAGTGAGATGCTAATGGTCTAATCTGATTCAATGATCTATGCTAAGCTAAGCTAGTGTTCTCAGGACTTAAAATTAACCTTTTTTTCTTGGTAGCACCACTGCTCCTAACTTTAAAAATTTAGGTGCACCAGACAAAATTTTGTTGCACCCACCAAACATAATGAGCACCTTTATGACACGGGTTATATTGACAGATTCTATTATATATGAACACTCTAATCACAACTAACAAATAAACAAAATCTGCACTCTCACTGGCCCTGCACGCACTGCTTTACGTGAATGAGATGAAGTGAATTAACAATAATAACTGTGCTGTTCTCACGGGTGCTGTCTGATATTGCTCAGATGATATTGATATATAACTTATTATTTGCATACGTCATCTTAATAGCAATAACAGTCTTTACATCAGCTGCAATATTAGTTTCATCTCACTGAATGCATGCTCTTTAGCGATGGTGAACGTGGCGTCAGTCGCACACTCATGATGATTAAATGTAGGATTTAAATAACGATAGAAGAATATCTCGTGCTTAATGTGTAGATTCAGTGGCAAACACGGTTACCTGAAAACTCTGTCCCACTGGCTTACAGTGAATGGCTTTAGTTATTTTTCATAGCGGATTTTAAACACTAGAAGTCTTTTATTCACTCTTGGAAAAGTGTAAATGCTGGATTAACATTCAGCACATGATCACTGATCGGTATTTGTAACTTTAGGTTTAGGTGGTTTCTAAAACTGTTGTTTTCATTCTCTCGTATGCAGACCTTTACATTTTCGTGGCTGTAGCTCCCTGTCATCGGAACTGAGTGATTGACAGCTGATATTAACCAATCCATTCACGTTCTGTTCTGTAGTGGGCCAATAAGAAGAGCTTGAAGGCGGGACAAGCATTGCAGGCTTTATTTACTGCAGCAAGTTGACATGTTAGCTGTTTGAAACCCTTTCTGAGCGCTGCGTTTGGTGTTTTTAGGTGCAAAGATGCTTAATGCGTGAATGCCTCCTAGTTCCGCGCATGTGGTGAACATTTTGCTGGTTGCACGACATAAATTTTATGCACTCACACAAATGCTCCCAAATATATTTTGAGGTCACAGATAAAATTAGGGCGCATATGCGACCAAATCGGTAGCAATTTTGAGCCCTGCTTCCAATCCAATTCAATGATCTATGCTAAGCTAAGCTAAAAGCTGTATTATACTTCTGTATTGAGTGATCACCTTTCTGGAGCCCTAAAACTCAGAGATTGCTCAAAATAACTTACCATGGTAAAAGCTCAGAGTGTTTGTGCATTGGCTTTTCATGTCCTCCAGTGGTTTACCGCCGCTCTTCTTCTGTGTTCAGGATGTGATGGTGGTGGGTGAGCCGACACTGATGGGGGGCGAGTTCGGGGACGAGGACGAGCGTCTGATCACACGTCTGGAGAACACTCAGTTCGACGCAGCCAACGGCATCGATGACGAGGACAGCTTTAACAACTCGCCGGCACTCGGAGCCCACAGTCCCTGGAACAACAAGCCCCCGTCCAGCCAGGAGAAGAACGAAAACCCCACATCACAGGCCTCTCAGTGAGCCAGGGGGCGGAGCCTGAGGGAGCGGCAGCCAATGAGGAGAGAGGGAGGCGTGGTCTCATTCATCTACCTGCAGAACGTCTTCCTGTCAGCTGAGGAAATGAGCGTCTCTCTCACACACACACACACACACACACACACACACACACACACACACACAC
>CAIGQZ010032270.1:5476936-5500742 GCA_903798205.1 Danio tinwini | reverse complement strand
CACACACACACACACACACACACACACACACACACACACACACACACTCACACACTCACACACTGGACAGTTTCTATCCCAGGTTTGCTTGGTGTTTTATGAGGACGACACTCCTGTAGATAGTTCATATGTTTAAGTTAAGACGGAAAATAAAACGCCAACGAGACCTGTTCAGAGTCATCCAGCTCCTGTTTCACTCCACTGCCACGCTCAAGTTACATTACTATTATTACTGTTATTACTTTTAAGATGTAACCACATTGTTTAGTTGCTGAACTGCAGGATTATTTATTTTCTGATCGTCTGGTAATTCTGAGATTTTAGATCTTGAAATTCAGACATGTTTCTCCCTGTATTTTTGAGTTTATATCTCGCAATTCGGAAATTTCTGAGTTTATTTCACAATTTTATTATTTGTCTTACAAAATTGTTTCAGTTTATAAAATAGTTTTTAGATTCACGATTCAGAATTCAATTTTCCATCTGAATTATGAATTTTTCTGAATTGTTTTACAGCAATATTATGTATTTTCAGATTGTCTTACAATTCAGATTTTTTTTTTAAATTTTTAAATATTTTCAATGTTTTTTTTTCCACAATTAATTCATTCATTTTCTTTTCGGTTTAGTCCCTTTATTAATCCGGGGTCGCCACAGTGGAATGAACCGCCAACTTATCCAGTATATGTTTTACGCAGCGGATGCCCTTCCAGCTGCAACCCATCTCTGGGAAACATCCACACTCATTCACACTCGTACACTACAGACAATTTTAACCTACCCAATTCACCTGTACCGCATGTGTTTGGACTGTGGGGGAAACCGGAGCACCCGGAGGAAACCCACGCAAATGCAGGGAGAACATGCAAACTCCCCACAGAAACACCAACTGACCCAGCCGAGGCTCGAACCAGCGACCTTCTTGCTGTGTGGCGACAGCACTACCTACTGCGCCACTGCGTCGCCTTTCCCAATTCAGTTTTTTATTAATGTTTAAAAACAAATGTCTGAGTTTTTCATATCTATATATACATATTCAGAATATATCAATAAAAATATACTTAAAATGTAGGGGAAAAATCTGAATATTGAAATATGTATATTCAAATTCAGAGTTTATATCTTGCAATTCTGAATTCTGAGTTTATTTTACTATTTTATTATCTTCAGATTCACAATTCAGAATTTTCACAGCATTGTTCTTTGTTGTTCAGATTGTCGCATGATTCTGAAGTTTTCTGAGCTTTGAGTTTCTCACATTTGAATTTCTCAAATTAGAGCTTTTTTTAGCAATTCAGATTTATTAATTAATTGCTAAAGTCAAATTTCAAGAGTTTTTCTGAATTTGTTGTTTGTCTTACATTTTATGTCCTGAAATTCAGTGTTTTTCCCTATATTTTGAGTTTATATCTCAATTCTTACACTGTAAAAAAAGCTGTAATTTTATGGTTTATTTATGGCAGCTGCAGGGGTGCCGTATAAAAAAGTAAAATAACGGCTGTTAAATTACAGAAATTTACTGTAAAATAGCGGACATTACATTAAATTTCCTTAAATTTTAATTTCTGGTAAAGTGTGTAATTCAACCTGTTATTTTACAGTAAATTTCTGTAATTTACCAGCCGTTATTGCTACGTTATTATTACGTTGTTACTTTTTTTTTCGGCACCCCTGCAGCTGCTGTAAATGAACCATAAAATTACACTTTTTTTTTTTTACAGTGTAGTTTATTTCACTCTTACATTTGTTTTACTGCAGTATTATTTATTTTCAGATTCACGATCAGATCACAATTGTTTTTATCTCAATTCTGAATATTTACAGCAATATTATTATCATTTATTTACAGATTGTCGCACAATTCTGAATTTTCTGAACTTTGAGTTTATTTTACAATAATTTTTATCATCTTCAGATTCACAATTCAGAATATTTCAGATTTTCAATCTCTGAATTATTTGTTTTACAGCATTATTATTTATTGTTCAGATTGTCGCGTGATTCTGAGTTCTGAGTTTCTCACATTCGTTAGTTCTCCATAATCATTTGAAAGAAAATTTGAGCTTTTTGCAATTCAGATTTTTTATTTCAAATATTTATTTTGGCATTTTGCCTTTATTTGGCAGAACAGTAGAATGACAGGAAGTGAAGTGGGAGAGAGAATTATGAAAGGTCCACGAGCTGGGATTCGAACTTGGGATGCCCGAAGCACTGTTGTGATATATGTTAGTGCACTAACCACTGGGCCATCGTGCTGACCAGAGTTTTCCTGAGTTTGGGGTTTATATAGCTGACAAATTTAGATTTTTCTCAATGTAAATCCTGAAATGTTGAGCTCATATCTCACAATTCAGAATTTCTGAGTTTATTTCACTCTTACATTTGTTTTACTGCAGTATTATTTATTTTCACATTCACGATCAGATCACAGTTGTTTTTATTTCTGAATTCTGAATGTTTACAGCATTATTATTTATTTCCAGATTGCCTCACAATTCAGAATTTTGAGTTTCTCACAGTTCTGACTCTTTAATTAATCTTAAATATTTTAAGTGTTTTCACAATTCATTTGTTTTATTAATAGCTGAAATTGAGTTTTTCTAAATTTTGAGTTTCTTAGATGTGTTCTGAATGTATATATTCTGAATAAATACTCAAAATGTAGGAGAACGATGTATATAAATTCAGAGTTTATATCCTGCAATTCTGAATTTTCATAATTCTGAGTTTATTTCACTGTTTTATTTCATATTTTACTGTATTATTTATTTTCAGATCCTCGTGTCATTCAGAATTTTCAGAATTTCTATCACAAATCTGATTTTAAAAAATGTTAATGTCTGAATTCTGATTTTTTCCTGTTTTATTTTATTATAATTTTAACAGCAATATTATTTATATTCAGATTTTAGTCATCGTTTTTCTGATTTTTTTTCTATCATTTTTTACATCAATAAATAATATTGATGTAAAAAAAATGTATACATTTTTTTTATTAAAAAAATTAACAAATAATAAAAAATTCAATATATAAAATTATTTTTGCATTTAATTAAAATTTTATTAGCTTTTTTTTACATCAATATTATTTATTTTCAGATTAAATTCTCAGATTTGTAATAGAAATTCTGACTCTTCTGAATGACAAAGAATGTTAGTGTTATAATGATTTAAGTCTGAAAATAAATAATATTTATGTTAAATAATTAAAATCAAGTAACATCTGACAAATTCTCTTCTGATTATTTCTTTTCTATTTTATTTTTATTATCATTTTTTTACATCAATAATATTTATTTTCAGATCTAAATCATCCTACCACTAGCATTTTTTTGCTTTTATTTTCATGCCAAGTGTAGATAGATTTATTTTTTTTAATAAACCCACTTTAGCAAACTTTCAATACACTGCCTTTTATACACATTAACAGTAATAATAATACAAATATTATGGACACGAGGAATAAATAACAAGAGCAAAACTGCATAAAACAAAACAGTAAAATCTTGATTCACAAATACTTTTCATGCGTTAAATCATGCATTATTTATAACACGTGTTTCAAATACACACAATAATCCCAGCAGTTCTCAGCACTAATAATAGTAATGTTACTTCTGCAGTGGTTTTGGTGTGAACCGTGAGCTGGATATCCGCTTGTAGATTCACATGAAGAGCGTTTCAACTTTTGGAGACTTTTATCCGTGTTTTATACCAGCCTCTATTTCCCTACAGATGTTTTTATTTGCTTTTTATTTAGTGTTTTTATTTTTTACCGACGTCGAAAGCTGCAAACCAAGGAGTATCAGAACCGTCCCGGTCCGTAAAGATTTCAACCCTCAGATTCTATTGGTTTGTATTATTTTTGAGAGAGAGTCATCTAGTGTGGGCTTGGGCTTGATTTTTGTGTACTTGTGCTTGTATATTTAAGGTAGTAGCAGAGTTGTGTATAACTGTATTGAGATGTATTCCTCCTTAGAGTTACAGAAAGCCATTCTGATCTAATGTGTACAAAAACGGCAAAGATTAAAACACAGCAACCTCGTCTCCCCCCCCCCCCCTCCTTATTATTATGTTGATTTTCATTTGTGTAAAATTAATTAACCCAGATCAAGGGCACAGTCTGTGTTTGTTGCCTGATTCTTTCACTCTTTAAATGCGTTGTTTATTATTATTATTATTATTTTTCATTCACACACAAGCTTGCTTTTTATTTTATTTTTTATATATATTTTATATTTTTATTATTTTTTCTTTTATACACATCAGCTTGATTTTTTTTTTATTCTTTAATTATTATCATTATTATTTTTCACACACAAGCTTGATTTTTATTAGAGATGTCCCGATCAGGATTTTTTGTTTTTTGTTCTGGAGTCTGAGTCATTTGATTTTGAGTATCTGCCGATACCCAAAGCCGATCCGATACTTCTATAATACATTAAAAAAAGAATAAAAAAGAGCAAAGAAACCAATCCAGGATGCTCCTTATTTTATATTTAATTCACTTTATTTAAATTTTTTTAGTGTTTATATTTTTCACACATGAGCTTGATTTGTGTGTATTTAAAAAATATATATATAAATCAAGCTCGTGTGTCAAAAAAATTATGAAATAAAAAATAAAAGATGGAAAAAATTAAATAAATCAAGCTCGTGTGTAAAATAAAACGTTCAAAATCAAATTTATTTTTGGATTTTGTTCTTTCACACTCGAGCTTCATTTTTAGTTGATTTTTAGTTTTTAATTTTATTTTTTATTTCACACACAAGCTTGATTTTTATTCGTTTTTTCATTCACACAATCAAGCTTGTGTGTGTGAATGAAAAAATACAAAAACAATAAAAATCAAGCCGACGTGTGAAATAAAAAATAAAATTAAAAACTAAAAATCAACTAAAAATGAAGCTCGAGTGTGAAAGAACAAAATCCAAAAATAAATTTGATTTTGAACGTTTTATTTTACACACGAGCTTGATTTATTTAATTTTTTCCATCTTTTATTTTTTATTTCATAATTTTTTTGACACACGAGCTTGATTTATATATATATTTTTTATGTACGAGCTTGATTGTGTGTGAATGAAAAAAATAATCAAAAATAAATCAAACGTGTAATGCAATTTTATTATAATGTTATCAAATACTTTTTTTTTATTATATTTTATTTCACACACGAGCTTGATTGTGTGCGAATGAAATAAAAAATTAAATAAAAAAAATCTTGTGTGTGTGAATAAAAAGCAAACATAAATCAAGCTCATGCATGAAATAAAAATGTAAAATGAAAATAAAGCCTGTGTGTGAGAATTAAAAACAAATATCTTGATTTATTTTATTTAGTTTTTACACACACACACACACACACACACACACACACACACTCTCTCACACACACACACACACACACACTCACACTCTCACACTCACACACACACACACACTCACACTCACACTCACACACACACACTCTCACACACACACATGTACGTTAATGTTTCATTTATATTTTGTTCATTTTATTTTTTCTTTCTCACACAAGTTTGATTTATATTTTATTTTAATATGTAAGAGCTTGATTGTGTGTGAATGAAAAAAATAATCAAAAATAAATCAAACGTGTTTGAGGATGAATAAAATAAAAGTCAATCTCATGTGTGTGAAGGAAAAATAAAACATTGAAGAATGAAATATAAATCAAGCTCTTGTTTGTGAAAGAAAAATTAAAATAATGAAAAAATTACAAATGAAATCTAAAAATCAAGCTGGTGTGAATAAAAAATACAAACAAAACCGCTTGATTGATTTAGTTTTTCCATTGACACAAGCTTGATGTTGATAATTCATTATTAAAGTTTATTTTGTGTTCGAGTGACTGTGAGCAGCTCCTGCTGTTTCTCCACATGTTGTTTTCCTCTTTCTCCTCACCCGATGATGCTGAAATCTTTTGTACTCTTTGATTTCTGTTTTTCTGAAGCAGAAACGATTAAAGGTCTGCACTTGTGATGGAGACAAACTGGTGACCTTTTCCACCTCTGACCCTTGTAGATCCTCCTGTTTGATAGAGCTTTGAGTTCTTCATTTCTGCCCTTGATTAAATTAATGTATGGAACCAATAAAATATCAATTTTCACTTTAAATGATTCTGTGCGCTTTTACTTCTCCAATGATTTAAAGCAATGATGCCCAAACTAGAGCCGAAGTTGGTCCTTTGTATCCTCTGATTTGGCCCGCCAGAGGGAAAATGATTGTGCAGGGCTGGGGAATGCCTTCAACAGAGATTCTCGTTTTATTTCAAGGTAACCTTTTGTTTGTTTTATTGTTGAGTGACAAAAAATTAAATGTTGTAATTAAAGTTTGTAAATGAATCAGATTTAAACAATTTTACATACTGTCACAACGAATAGGGGACAAAGTAGAAGACATCAGCATGCAAATCAAGGCAAAGGCTGGTTTAGCATCACTAGTGTATTCAGCATCGAACTCCATTGTTTTAAAAGTGGAGTTTTTGGTAGGGTTTTATTTTTAAATGATCGTTAAAATAATATATATTATCAAAAAATAAGTAATTTTCTATTTTAGGAAATAAACTAGGAAATTATCAACAGCAACCTTAATGAAATACAGTTTGTGGTGTTTTCTTTTCTCTCAATCACGCTTAGACTTCATGAGAATGCAAAAGTGAAAATCCTGTCGTCGCTTTCTCACTTGTTACTTGTTTCAAACATTTATGAGTTCTTTTCATCTGTTGAGCATCAAAGAAGATACTTTGAAGAATGTTGGAGATCAGTACAATTGACTTCCATAGGAAAACATTTACTATTGAATTCAATGCGGGGTGGCACGATGGCTCAGTGGTTAGCACTGTGGCCTCAGCAAGTCTAAGACTAAACTGAAGGAAAATGAATGAATGGAAGTCATTGGTTACCGGTTTCCAACATTCTTCAAAATATCTTCTTATTTAAGAAAAATATGAGGGAAAAGTATTTTTTTTTCTCAGCTTAGTCCCTTTATTAATCAGGGGTCGCCACAGTGAAATGAACTGACAACTTATACAGCATATGTTTATGCAGTTCCAGCTGCAACCCATCACTGGGAAACACCCATACAAACTCATTCACACACACACACACTCATACACTATGTCCAATTTAGTTGATCAATTCCCCTATAGCGCATGTGTTTGGACTGTGGGGGAAACCGGAGCACCCGGAGGAAACCCACACCAACACAGGGAGAACATGCAAACTCCACACAGAAACACACACTGACCCAGCCAAGACTCGAACCAGTGACCTTCTTGCTGTGAGGCGATCGTGCTAACCACTGAGCCACCTAATACTTAAATTAAACTTTAATAATATTTTTTTTTATAAATAATTGAAAGAAACGTAACATTATTTTATAATTCAGCATTTTTTATTAATAGCTGAAATCTAATTGTGTCTTTATATTTCTGTATTTGTCTTCATGAGTTTTCAGAAATTACATCACGATTTGAAATGTTCAGTTTTGTTTTTATATCATATGATTCAGAATAGTCCAGAATTTGTAGTTTTTATTGATCAATTATTAATTTTTCTTGCAGTTATTGTATTATATATAGATTAATATTATATATATTCAGTTTATGCGTTGTCATTCAGGAGTTCACATATATCAGAATTTTCCAGAATATGACAGTATAGATGTTTCTCATGTGAGTTTTTGTTTTGTAATTCTGAGTGTTTCTGAATTTATGTCTCGTGATTTTGCATTTTTCTAAATTTAGAGTTTTTATCTCACATTTCTGAGTTTATATTTTGCAGTTATGATCTATTTTAATTTGGGTGGGGGGGGGGTTTGGAATGTTTTTGCTTTCAAACATTCCAAAAAAGTGTTTCATTAAAATAAAATTAGTTTATTGATTAATAAATGTGTGTTAGAGTCACATTATTATGTTTTTAATGATTCCTGCATGTGGTGTTGGGCTCTTCAGATGATTCCTGCATCAGTAAGACAGATGTATTAGTCTATTTTGTGCAGGTGTTTGTTTGTGTGTAAATAAGTAATGTGTATTTATATAGTGCATTTATTGTGTATGGCCATACACCCAAAGCGCTTCACAATCATGATGAGGGTCTCTCCACTTCACCACCAGTGTGCAGCTCCACTTAGATGATGCTCCGGAAGCCACAGCACAACAGCACCAGTGCTTCACCACACACCAGCTATAGGTGGAGTGGAGAGACAGTGATGGAGCCACTTCAGTGGATGGGGATGATTCTGATGGGTAAGGGCTGACACCCGGGGTTACACCCCTACTCTTTACCACAAGTGCCATGGGATTATCAATGACCACAGAAAGTCAGAACCTCGACAGTATACTGTCCCTTTCACTATACTGGGGCATTAGGACTCACGCAGACCCCCTGCTGGCCTCACTAACACCACTTCCAACAGCAACCTAGTGTTCCCATGTGGTCTCCCATCCAGATTCTGACCAGGCTCAGCCCTGCTTAGCTTCAGTGAGTGTGTAGCTGTTTGTTTGTTTGTGTGTGTGTGTGTAGTTGGTGTATTTTATCCTCCTTACACTGGCTGCCTGTTTAGTTTGGTATTAAATATAAAATATTGCTTCTTACCTAAAGCCTTAAATAATCGAGCTCCTGTTTATCTAACCAACCTCCTGTCTCGCTACAATCCAACCCGCTCTTTAAGATCTCTAAACTCAGGGCTTCTGGTAGTATCTAGAATAGTAAAGTCAAGTAAAGGAGGTCGAGCCTTCTCATTTATGTAGAATATAAGCGGTCTATATTGTGGTCAATAGTGTCAAATGTCATCAAATGATGAGTTGATTTCTTTCCTGTTATTGTGTGCAATATTCGACTCTCGCTGTTGTGTGTTACTTTATATTCTGGACTTGTTTTGAACACTAAAAATCCCTTTAATATCTCATATTCTCACATTTTCTTCTCAATAATAAGCGGATTTCTCTGAGTTTAATCTTTCACTTCAGTGACATTTATTTCAGATCGTCTCTGCTGGACTGAAGCGTCCAGAATAATATTATCAAATGACATTTCTGTATCAGTCCGACTCAATGAATGTCATATAATACTGAGGCTGAAAGTTACTGAAGCAGAAAACACTGATTTACTGACATCTTCCGACAGCTTCGACGAAGAGCACATATTATTTATTTTCCTTGTCAGTTTATAGACTAATTCTGCTTTAAAACACAGGGATTGCTGCTCATTTATGTTTTGATCACAGCAAATTTAGTCGACTGCGTTTTAAACCAAAAAAATTTTATAATTTCAAAAATAAACAAAGAATTGTTACGTGATGACTGTTACTTTTCTCTGCGTTGTTGCTGGTGAGCCAATCACAGCTGTATGCGTTGACTGGAAATAATTGAAGATTAATCTTGTGCAATGAAGCTGTCCTGTATTTTAATGTCATACACCAATGAATAAGAAATTAAAAGTTGTACGTTTCAGTATCTTCATTCTGGAAAATGAGAAGATTTTAGAGATTGCAATCGATTTTAGCCGAATTCGACGCTAGAGTTATGGGAATTGTAGTTTACAAAGAAGTCTCATTCTAATTGGCCGTGGCTGCTCACGTGACAATCTTCCTGTCACACGTGGGTTGGATTTTTTTTCCTGTGGCGCGGAATTGTCATCAGTTCACACATTTTCAACAAGTTAATTTTCTTAAATATGAAGTTTTATAATCATAATCAGTGTTAAAAAGCGAACAGCGAGTGTGTGAAGCGCAGGATGACGCAGAAACAGCCGCTAGAGGTGCGCTTTGTGCCCGATGAAGATGTTCTGGATCATATTGTGGAGAAACGGCAAGGTAGAAGCACCTCAGTGTTTTATTTATATATTTAATATTCATATCGACATGATGTAAGTGTGTAAATCATTAGACAGTCAATATAGAGAGTTTAGAAACTTATAAACAATATAAATGACCATAAACATCTGTTAGTACTAATTTCAGCAGTCTAGTCCTATTGTATGGAGTCAGATGTTGATATTAATGAGTGTTTTTATATGATACTTACCATTTATTATATTAATCATTTTATATTGTCATTTTTAATATCATATTTATATTGTCATAGTATATACGCTTTGGACAAAATCTTTTGCTAAATGAGTAAAAGTAATATATTGTCATTATATATATATATATATATTTACTACCTGCAATAACAGAAAAGGTAGTATGTTTTCAATATTATATCTTTTGATTTTTAGTCAACACAGTACCAACATTGTCGCTTCAGAAAAGTAAAGAAATCAATATGTGGTGTGAAAAAATGCAAAAAATATAAATATAATTAAGCACAAAATTGTGAAAATTAAGCTCTAAATGACAAGATGTTTATTTAGAATTTGGGATAAATTCCTGTAAGATTGTTCAATGTCACTGTAAGCTGAATACTAGTGTCTTGAAGAACATCTAGTCTAATATAATGTGCTGTCATCATGGTGAAGAGAAAAGACATCAGTTATTAGAGATGAGTTATTAACACTATTATCTTTGTTAAACATGACAAGACTAAAGATTTGACAGGAGAGCTCATAATTCAGCCTTCAGCTGTGTGTATGAAGAGATGATTACTGATCAGTAACTGATATGAATCTCTGCAGACACGAAGGCAGTGAACGGATCGGTGCAGACGCTGGTGAGCCTGAAAACCCCTCAGAAAAGCAGGAGATCAGCTGAAGATGATGATGAGGAAGATGAGGAGGGGTTCAGTGAGCAGCAGTATGTGGAGGCGCTCTGCACTGCAGAAACAGGTGAACACACACACATCTGTTAGGGGTGTGACAAGATCTTGTACGACAAGATTAAATTGCGGTGAGATTTCTCGTCGAGGTGAAAATATGTCTCGTGAGTGGTGATGTTATGATGGAGCGTGAGGGTGAAATGAGCATTGACGATTGGAGGCAGGATTGGATTTGATCTGCAAATAAAGTGCTTTGCACACACCTGGCAACCCAGGATGGCCTCAGAGTTGCGCTTGTCACTCGGTTGGGTGGGCAGGTGTGACGTAACCGCTTTTTTCACCGGAGTTCAGCAGGTGCCGCATCCAACACAGGCTACAACTACAGCCTCACACATTATGGTTCGTATCCATGCAGTGTAATAGCACTTCAGATATGCTGAAAGTCTTAATCGTCGTAAACACAAATGGAATTAAGACGTGGAGTATTCCTATTTTAGTCGCATTATTGAAGTGCAGACATGTTAACGCCGTAATCAAACTATTAACACCGTGAAGGACTTTTAGCCGCATTTTACGACAGGACCTACACACCAAGCGAGTCAATAAAGCACCACAGATGCACACATCTCTAAGCGCACGCAAGCACACACACACTCACGAAAGAACTCCTGGAGACTCATCGTCACATCATCATCATCACGTAACACTCGTTTATACTGTCCGGGAAAAGCTGAATTATTTTTTTCATCCTGTGTGCGGCATCAAACTCCATTAAAACAACTCTCCTATCAGTCCTTCATATTCACATGATCACATCAGGAGCTCAGAGTGAGTCACGGGCCTGAAGGAAATCTTGCTGAATGAAAGTGAAACTCCTTTATTAAATTAAAAATCAAATACACAAAATGACATATTTTTGTTTCAGTGTGTGAAATAAGTTTGATATATCATGTGAAATTGTAGAGGGGAGAAGCCAGTCGGTAGAGTTTATAGCTGAATATTTATCAGTGTTTGCATGTCCTTCATGACAGAATTCATTTAAATAGAAATAAAATACCATCATTACAATGTTTTTAAAAAGCACCTACATTTTGTATTTTGTGTTGTTTTTTTTTCTAGTTGAATAAAAATCTATTTTCCATTCATATACTAGCAAATATTTAGCTAATATTTAAAATTATAATTAAAAATATTATTTTCCATTCACATAGTCTATTAGCTGAATATTGATCAGTGTTTGCATGTCCATTACTGCGTATAATTCAGTAAATAGAAGTAAAATAACAAGTGGATTTAAAGAAAGCACCCGAGTAGTTTTGTGATTTGGGTTTTTTCCCAGCTGAATAAAAGACCGTTCATATATTTCATCATTGAGGATTTCTTCAAAATAGTGTAAAAATCTCGTCTTGTCTCATGAACCCAATCTCGTCTCGTCTCGTCTCGTCTTGTGGAGTAGGCATCTCGTCAGACCCCTAATATATGTACAGCACACACTCATAATCATGCTGTTGTTATTACAGCTTCTGTCCTGTTTCTAGTCTAAATATCTAAAAATACAACTGAAGCTGCGACCGGTTTATTGTTTCCAATTGTGACGCAGTTCCCAGAGAAATGCTTTATTAAATGGCTAAATGATTTAATTAATACTGATATAATAGTGTGTAGTTTGGTTTATTGACCATTTATTCATTTATTTTTCCTGCTTTCCTAGTTATACATTTTCATTAATATTTCTGTATTTATAGCTGTATATTTATATACTTATTCATGTTTATATGTTTAATAAATGCTGATTATTCTTAGATTCTTACCTGAAGTCTACATTATATTATAGTTATACCTTATAGATGCTCACCTGGAGAAGTGAGATCCTTTACTTTAGGGTTCATAAACAGTATAAATCTCATGCTGAAATATTAATATAACTCTTCTCATGTAAGGTGGAAGTAAGTACTGGAGGGGAATAAAACATTGATGAATTGTTTGACTGTCATATTATGAGTACACAGTAATCATGTACGCCGGGGCCTGATAAACATGTATGATGAACACTACACGTGTTGTTTACAGGGTGCATATATGCTTCTTTTTAAACTAAGAATGAGCTGGTCAATTAATTGTGTGTGTGTGTGTGCGTGCGTGCGTGCGTGCGTGCGCGATGCTGTTGTGTGTGTGTAAATATTGTTATTGTGTTGTTGTTTGTGATCAGATGAGTGTGAGAGCGCTGGCGGATCCTCTGTCTTCTCCTTCCAGACCATCAAACGCAGGAATAAGATGGCTCAGATGGGTGAGATTATCATATTATTAATATTCATGAATATGTTTATTGTATTATGATGAGGAGCTTTATAACGCAGTGTGTTTATTCTGAGTGTCATCTGTGTTTTCTGTGTGTGTATTTGTGGTTTTGTGTGTTTGGTGTATGTATGTTTTTGTGTTTGTTTTGTGTGTGTGTTTGTGTTTGGTGTGTGTGTTTTTGTGTTTATGTATTGTGTGTGTGTGTGTGTGTGTGTGTTTGTGTTTATGTTTTGTGTGTGTGTGTGTTTATATATTGTGTGTGTGTGTGTGTGTGTGTGTGTGTTTGTGTTTATTTTTTCTGTGTGTATGTGTGTGTGTGTGTGTGTGTGTGTGTGTGTGTGTGTTTTTGTGTTTATGTTTTGTGTGTGTGCGCGTGTGTTTTTGTGTTTGGTGTGTGTGTGTGTGTGTGTGTGTGTGTGTGTTTGTGTTTATGTTTTCGGTGTGTGTGTGTTTTTGTGTGTGTGTTTTTGTGTTTGTGTTTGTTGTGTGTTTTTGTGTTTGTTTTGTGTGTGTGTGTGTGTGTGTGTGTGTGTTTGTGTTTGGTGTGTGTGTTTTTGTGTTTGGTGTGTGTGTGTTTGTTTTGTGTGTGTGTGTGTGTGTGTGTTTGTGTTTGGTTTGTGTGTGTGTGTTTGTGTGTGTGTTTGTGTTTGTTGTGTGTGTGTGTTTTGTTTCTGTCCCTCTGTCTTTTGTACAATTTGTTTGTGTTTTTCTCTCTTTTTCTGTGTGTGTGTATTGTGTGTTTTATTTACTTGTGTGTGTTTGTGTGCAGCGTCTGAGTTGGCTCGTACACCAGGTAAGAGTGTGAGTTTCTGCACAGACGCCGCGGCTGAAGACTCCAGCAAAAGTGAGTCTGGTTTATTTCTGCCAGTCATTCTTCAAACATTCTCCAGTGCGTTTCCTCTGTCGAACTGAGGTGTGACTCTGCTCTTCTGTGCTTATCCTCTGCAGAATCAGCCGCTCTGAATAAAACCCCTCAGAAGGTGAACACACACACTGTTGTTCCACATTTAAACACACATGTTTGTTGATTGTGTTGTGCTGATGTGTGTGTGTGTGTTGTGCTCAGGGGAAGAAGGTTCAGTTCATCTCCACAACACCACACCGGCTGCGCAAGAGACTCTCAGGTCAGACTGCTCACAGCACACACTGAACTATAGGAGCAAACTTAAAGGAGACGAGATGAAAAATGGAGACTCCTGTCACTGTTCATCTGTGCTTCATCTAAAACTCCACATCTATAATCCTCTTAGTCTATGCTGACATTATCTTCAGCAGCTCAAACACTCTAATGGCTAATGGACAGACGGCTGCTTCTCACTCAGGGCTGCTGTTTATGCTAATGAGATGGAGAGATGGGCACTAGTGGGCGGGGCTTTCTCCCTCTAATGACACATACAAAGGGAGAATGTCAATCAAAGTGTTTCATTCATCAAGTCTGATTATATCAAATACGATTGATTCACTTTGACCATTAGAGGCTGGAGATATTCACACACTGCTGACACACACACACACACACACACACACACACACACACACTACTAGGGTTAAAGCTCTTAAAGATGCCATTGTTTTTGCATAATAGGTCTCTTTTAATGGACTTTTAAATTGCTAAATAAAATGCACATTCATAATCCAGAATTAAGGCAGATTAATTGATTATCAAAACATCCTACATTTAGGCTTACAAATAAACACACATTAATGACAAAATTATATTTATCAACAATAAATAGTTTCTTTAAAAAAAAAATACAAAAAAATATTGGGGGAAAAATCTAATTAAATTCCAAATTTAGAGAAACTTTTATGTCTTACAATTAACAAATAATTGTTTGTATTTGATCAAAATTGAGTAATTTATTATTAACTTATTATAGACATATATATATTATAGACATGTTATAATAGACATAAATGAATAAAAAAGGGTTCTTTAAAAATTAAATCTTTAATTGTGTGTGTTTGTATGCATTAGGGGCAGGGCTAGACATTAACTTTTTTTAAACACCAGCCACTGTCAGGGCTCGAAATTGCGACCATTTTGGTTGCATATGCGCCTAAAATTTAATTTATGCGACCTCATAATATATTTGGGAGCATTTGTGCGACTGCATATAATGGTTGTAGTGCAACTTGTATCGATTTTTACAAGTAAAAACATGCTGAATCGGACTTCCCTGCCACAATATTGGTTCATATTAGCTGTCAATCACTCAAGGCTTTCCACTGTCAGATAACAGGGAGCTTTTAAGGGCGCCAGCCGAGATCAATCGAGTGTTTTCGGAGAAGGTGCCTGAATCTCGATGTGTTGCATTCACTGCGTGTTCAGCGCAAATGTCCACTAAATGTAAAATCCAACACTGTACACATCATCGCCAAAGAAGCTCGCCTTTACTGAGTTTAAACTAAATCTGCGGCTCATAACAAAGAATAGTATTTACGCCGGTGGTCATCACGAGAATCCTGCTCTGCCTGCTCTTATATTGGGTCGGCTGACTCACCTGCTTTTAAACAAACACAGAAAAATGAATATCAGCTCATAACTAGACTGAGCATTTACAATGACACAAACCCAAACCAAAACCTTTAAACAGTGGTAGAAGTGAGACTTTTCTTACTTTCTTTGGTCCATTCTTTCCTGAGATGTAGATTATTTTTCTATTTAGTTACTGATGACTGCTTTGCAGCTTTCAGCATTGGATTGAATGATTTATGATAATCTTACGTTTGTTTTGTAGCAGAACTATTATTTATTAAATTGACATGCATATAAAAACAATAGTGTAAAATAAGTATTACTCACTGCGATGCTTCATTTTAGTTTGACGCAAACCATACATTTATTTTTCATAAAGTAACAGCAGGACCTTTTACAGTACATAACTCACATTCAAGCACATTCAGGGCAGCATGATAATGACAAACGTTATTCATTGTAAGTATTATTGACATCATCATCATCATCATCATTAATAATATTTTATAATTATTAGACATTCATTTTGGAATTATTGCACAGATATCAATAAGTCATCACAGCATTAGTAAGTTGTTTCTGGTTTTTGTTAGTCCTGATTATTGTTGTTTTCAAATACAATAAATGCCTTAATATACAATTTGCAGTGGAGCTCAATCCACTCGCCATTTTCACCAGCCACAATTTTGTTATTGGAAAAATATATTTTATATGCATAAATTTGACTTTGGTATGCTAAAATGACTTGATTTTATTTTAGACTTAGTGTTATGTCCACATGCCTCCTCATTCATTTCACTGTTTGTGTGTATGACCCTGCTCAATGTGCATGAGCAAATGGGCTGTGCTTTCACAGTGTCGCATTCCTTTTTATATCACAGGACTTTACAGAGCTCAACACTGAGGATTTACCAAATGTATCTCTGACCACGCCAAAAATAAATAAATAATTATTTCTTAGCCACAAATGCTAAATAATATGTCAAAACATGCTAAATCTAGCTGTATACATGCTCTTTTATTCAACAAAACCTTTCTTAAAAAAACTATTACATTTAAAAGATTATTATTGCATGTATCTAAAGCCATGCACAGTAGTCTAGTCTGTGCAGACTAAAGCTCTCTCAGATCACTAGTTAACTACACATGCATGAGGAGTTAATCTCCTATTAAAGCAATGTTATTGTAACAATGATAAATCAACAATATTAACAAAAATAAGTGTAAGCACATGGGTAACGTTAGGCCCATAATGCTAAAAGAATAGTTAAAACAACACCGGTAACTGCTGCTGCTTACAAAAACACATTTGTTAGAAACATCCGGAGCTTTTGGAAGCAGCAGGACTGTGTGTGCACGAGCATCACTATTCGTCCAGTCTATTTGAAAGAGAACCGATCGCAGCAGTTGTGTTTCCGCTAGGCACGGTTGCTTCACGCCAGGAAACGGGAGCGCGAATGCCTTTTAAAACAGCCACGCGCATCACATCACCTGTGCACGCTGTGCAAGTGATCATCATTCTCTCATTCAGTATTCATCTGCTTTCCTTTGCTCGCGCGGGCACTACTTTTGTCGGCCATGCTGCTTCTCGTTTTGAGGATGACATTAGCACACATATTGGGCCATCTGTATTGTCGAACCCTGCCTTTAAGATAACTCATTTAAAGATGATCTTCAACCAGCCAAAGTGGCTAGTGAGAGAGTCTGTCTAACCCACCACAGCTGAAATCTACCCGCATTTGGTGGGTTGGCGGGTGTTGATGTAAAGCCCTGATTAGGGGTATTTGCATTGTATATGCTTTGTATACATCCCCACAGTGGCGGAGCTACAATTTTTTACATGGGGGGGGGGCCAGGGGGTGGCCACTGCTATTTCAGGGGGTCCACACACACACACAATGAAAATGTGACAATGAAAGTGTTTAGAAAACCCAAATCTATTGCATTACCAACATATAATTCAAAATATGAAAATATAATAATTTACTCATCTCCTCACTTTGTTGTGAGTTAATAAGTAATGACAGGATTTGATGTTTTTGGTGGAACATTCCTGAAGCTCAGCTTAAATTCTAACATTGGTTGAAACATGTGAATGCCTAGTATATGCTCTGACCTGCTGGTGGACCTGAAGTCTGACCACACTGACTCTGACTAGTCTCAGGTATAGAGCTGCTGTGGGATCCAGTGCAGAGGGAAGGGTTTATTTGAACCTGATCTGCCTGTTTGTGCTTCTTTATAAAGAAGTCTGATATCTCGCCTTCATATTTAATTGACCCTGTGCAAAAATATGACAGTCTGGTTACATCTGATCCAGTTAGAAACACATTTATCCTAATTACAAATATCCATTATCATACTTGCACATTAAAATCAGCAACCAATCTAAAAACATTTATCTGAAGACAGTATATGAGCTGGCTAAGCCATTTCAAATAAATTGAACTCACACACAGCTAGCCTAACATTACTTCCACATATTAGCAAAACATTTGAGCATCGTAAATTAAAAATAATAACTTGCATACATACATAGAATGTGCATGTAATACTAGCACAGATTAAGTATAGCGTTTACTGTTTCTGAAGAGCAAATTGATCTCTCTTATTAAGTTAACTGATGTCGTTGGTGCCTCGTTAACTTACACAGCATATAATAAAGCTTCCTAAGCAAACAAACCTTATACTAAACTATAAAACACATTTCAAATATTCTGTTATGATGTATTATTATTCGTCTTACTTGAAACAATGCTCTTGTCTTCAGCTTGTCATTGATTTGAAAATAGCTTGAGCGCAGTGTTGCCAGATGTAGCTGACTGATTCCAGCCCAAAAACTATCCAAAACCCGCCGAAATGCAAAAACAATCGAATTCAAAAACTGCCCAATCTGGCAACACTGCTTGAGCGTTGCCGGTAAAATTCAATGACGTCTTTAGACAAATGAGATGTCAATCAGCTTCAAGAACTGCCAGCAGCAAATAAAATGTTGGGGTGGCACCCGGGGTGGCCAATCGGATGTCCAGTGCCACCCTGGACACCCCTCTGGCTCCGCCACTGCATCCCCATGATTGGTCATTGCGTTCACGCACTCAACTGAAAGGGCTGCGATTGGCTCTAAACCTGTCAGCGCTGTCAAAGAGCATAGAATGACCAAGAGGCGACACTCAATAGAAGGTTCCATTGCAACAGCAGCGCCAAGCAACAGCCCCAGATTCCGCCATTTTGGAGTGAAAGCGATCGGACGTCCATTGGATCTTATTGCTGTTGTGATGGCAAGCTGCTTTTAATTTTTATTTATTTATTTAAAAAGTGCATTAAAGCTGAGATACAACCTGAAAGAACGCAATACAACACTTACTATCACAATCATCAGCACTTTTAACAGTTTATTTTACAGACTTATAATATGCTGTTGTTCTATTGGAATTTTCATTATAAAATGGCCGCCGCGCCATCTAGTGGCTGTTTCCCAAATCGCACTAAAGTGTCGCCTCTTGGTGATTCTATGCTCTTTGGCACTGTTCACCAATGAGTGACGCGGACACTGAAGAATGCCCGGTAACAGTCTATATGTGCACATTGCACAGCTATCACAGCTGATCCGTGATAAACGCTGTGGAGAAAACTCGCTCTACAGACACACTCGTGTCAGGATCCACAAATATTACTTTAATAGCGATAGAGGAGAGGAAAAGTTGCCTAAACATGCCAGCAGTTCAAAGGTCCAAAGTGAGAGAGAGAGCTTTCATTTTATCCCTAGCAGTGAAACACTAGCTGTGTTTCCATCCAAAAATGCAGATTAACTTTATGCGCAAAACTGGAATATCGCATAAAAGACGTGCGAATAAAGCAGCGTTTGATTAAAGAGAACAAAATCGTCACTTCCTGATTAACTGGCGCCAAATATCAAGAGTAAAAGCAGAATTTGTTGCAGTAGGAGAAGCTGTGTCAATCTGTTCTTCACCTAATAAATGACTTGCACCTCAGAAGTAAAGTCTAGAGGTTATTAATATTATAATAACACTAATACTGAAATGGTTAACATGTTTTATAATGACCAAAGCAACATGTCAGATGTCCTACAGTGTGCTCAGCCTGCTGGTTTGTCTATTCACACATATTTTCATCATCACATGATCTCAGTAACAACATCACATGACCTTTTTAATGCACATGCTGGAATTTGTTCGGTAAAAGTGTTTCCATTGTAGTTTATGAGCATCTTTTATTATCAAATAAAGAGTTTATCCTACTCAGTTATGCACATATGTTTTTTTATGCGCATTTTCAAAATTGATACTCATCACGTAGCTAGTGTCACCTGGTTCTGCTGTACTTCAGTGTCAGTGAAAGTCTGTCCAGCAAACTGACATGCAGTGAATTGTGCACAGTTATCTGCTTTTTAAGTAGTTGGAGCATTTTAAATACTCGCCCTCGCCTTGCTCAAATAGTATTCTACTGTGACATATTGCATATGAGATAAATGACGCCATTAGCTGTGTTTCCATCCACCTATTTATATGTTTATTTTGGATATGTGCATAAAAACTGCTTGATGGAAACTCCAAGATGCGCATAACTTTTGAAAATGTGCATAAAAAAACATATGTGCATAACTAAGTAGGATAAACTCTTTATTTAATAATAAAATATGCACATAAACTACGATGAAAGTATGTGCATTAAAAAGGTCATGTGATTTTATTATAAGAGATTCTGTGATGATGAAAATATGTGTGTAAATAGATAAACCAGCAGGCTGAGCACACTGTAGTGTAATGTTGTTTTGGTCATTCTAAAACGCATTAACCGTTTCAGTATTAGTGTTAATATCATAGACTGTAAAAGATATGGAGGCAAAAGGGCGTATGGACGTAATGCAAAAGAAGCTACACAAAGGCTTGGCTAACCTTTGGCATTTTGTTCTTGTGTCCAGTGATGTAGTGGATGGGGTCATCGCCCCCCTTGGCCCAACCTTGCTCTAAATAGAGTAATTTTGCCATTGCAAACCAGCCCACAATGATTATATTGCTTGTAAAATACATTAAATAAAACCGAAAAGTAAAGCCTGATTTCTTCTAGTTAATAACTGTCCCAATGATTTTTTTTGTCAACTAGCAGCTTGAAATATTAAACAATCTTTAATAAAGAGACTAGTGATTCATACTTTGTGTTTAAAACATATTCTATTAATTAAGCAAACAGATTGAAGATTCTAGGAAACGACAGTGAGCAATAATTAGCCAAAAGTGAAAGCGAATTATATTATAATTACTGAAAATAATAAAATATACATTCTAAACTCATTAAAAAACAAACAGACAAAACTGCAACAAAACAGTTAATACAATGCATAAATAATAATAAGCAAATAATATAAATATGAAATATATTAATATAAAAACATGTAAGAAAAGGGAAGCAACAACTACTGGGTTAATGTTGATACCCGAACACAAACTTGATTATTCCCTTATTCAGTCTCCTTGTTCTTTATATTTGAGATGCAGGGTCCAGAGCTTATATTAAACTATAATTAATTCAATTAGGACATACCTTTTATAAACATGTCCCAGGAAAAATATTACCAGTGTGCAAAATATGTCAGTGAAAGACACGTCTGTATTGTGTTTCAGTCAAATGCGTTTTACACTAAAAACACGTGTCTGTAAAACCAGGAAAAATTACTTCCTGTAAGAAGAGGACGTTTATTAATCTGTAGTTGCATATTTTCGATAAATGTGCTATTAGATTGTCTTTAACATCATAATCAGCACTTAAAAAGGGATGCTAAAAAGGATTTTGTGCTCGTCTCTTCTCGTCGTCATTTTCTCCTCAGTTTTTCTACACCTGAAGAATAGCGATAGTTTAGCGGTTCAATTTCCAAAATAAATCAGGTCTATAATGGGGCAGGCAATGAAGCAAAGGCCATGGCTGTGTCCGTGCATTAATTTGCACTCTTCTGTTGACCTGTCTTGCAGGTTACTATAGAACAAACTCAAACCGCGAGAACACAGAACGCATGAAAAAAGCCACATAAAACAACATTAAAAATAGTGGTGAAGGCAAAGAGACAGAGACCAGCGAGACCTAGCTGTCACTCAAGTGGCCCCGCCCTTAATTATGCAGACTTAATATAACCTAAGTAGATGAGTTATAAAAAATTTACCCCCTTTACAGTTGTCATGAAGGGTAATCATAGCTATATGCACCAAAGCCATCTTTTATACCAGGCTGTAAACATGTTTTATCAGCTGTAGAATTGGCCAATGTAGCATAGCAATCAGAAAACATCTGGATTTTTCTGGAGCCCCTAAAGGCGAGTCGATGAATTGCAGTTTTAGTTACGTCCATATTGGCTTCCTGAAGGAGAGCGGGAGGTTACTATATTATTAATGACCTCCAGAACTGTCAAGAGCGTCTGTGCTCTGCGTCTCACGCCTTCAAACGCCACCACGCATTTATTGTGTTGGCATCATCTTCTGAGGGGCAGGTCATTTATTAAATTAAGAGAACGCAGCTTCTCCTACCGCAGTAAATTCTGTTTTTACTGTTGATATTTGGCGCCAGTTAATCAGGAAGTGTCGATTTTGTTTTCTTTATCGAGTGTTTTGCACATAAATATTCCATATTCCAGTTTTGCACATGATTTGATTTCACATTATTGGGTGTAAACGCAGCTATTAATATGCGCTACGTCGCCACAGAATACGTAATAACAGTGTGTAATAACCAGCTATGATCCATCACTGAACTGATACCGAATTGTCTACATCTGCATCGCAGTGCACCGAAGAAACAATTTATTTTGACACCCCTACTATGCATGCGTGTGTGCATGTGTGTTTCAGCATATTTGTGTCTGTGTGTTGTTTCCCGTCTTCTGCGTCTGTCAGATTATAAGTGTGTTTGTGTGTATCTCTGTGTGTGTGTGTGTGTGTGTATCTGTGCTACAGCTCCAGCTCTGCGTTCAGACAGTGAGAGTGATTTCTCTCCGTCAAACTCTGAGGATGAAGAAGCTGAAGAACACACTCAGCCCAAAACCCCCAGCAAACACACACCAGCAGCGGCAGCGGCGGCGCTCTACAAAACACCCAGCAAGAAGAGCAAGAAGACAGCCGAGGTGAGACACTCGTCCTCTCTGTGTGTGTGTGTTTGAGATAAAACACCTCAGAGAACATGAGAAACACCTCTATTTTATAATCATGTGTGTGTGTGTGTGTGTGTCCTGCAGAGTGATCTGGTGGAGGAGTATTTCCAGGCTCACAGCAGCTCTAAAGTGTTGACGTCTGACCGCACGCTGCAGAGGCTACACACACCACAGCTGGACCGGGTCAGAGCAACACTGCTGATCATTCACCAGGAGGATTGATTATTCAGGAGAATTATTGATTAGGATTATTGAGGATGATGATGATGATTGAGGGGTGTGTGTGTGTTGTAGGAAACCCTGCTCAGCCTGCTGGATAAAAACACGCCGCGCTTCGCTGAGGAAATAAATCAACTCAACACCAAACATGAGAAGAACTTCAGACAGTGGATGCTGCAGCTGCGGTCAGTGTGTGTGTGTGTGTGTGTGTGTGTGTGTGTGTGTGTGTGTTTGGCTGAGCGAGAGTGTGTTTGTCTGTGAGTGAGTGAGTGAGAGAGAGTGTGTATGAGTGAGTGAGACGAGTGTTTTGTTGTGTGTGTATATGAGTGCATGTGTGTTGTGTATGTGTTCATAGTGTTTGTGTGTATATAAGTGCGTGTGTATATGTATGTGTGTGTGTCAGATGATAAGAAATGCTGTGTTTATTGTGTGTGTGTGTGTGTGTATAAGATATACCAGTGTTCATTGTGTGTGTGTAAGACATGCCTGTGTTCATCGTGTGTGTGTATAAGATATACCTGTGTTCATCGTGTGTGTGTGTGTTTTTGTATAATATATGCTTATGTTCATTGTGTGTGTGTGTGTGTGTGTGTGTGTGTGTGTGTGTTTGTATAATATATGCCTATGTTCAAGATATACCCGTGTTCATCATGTGTGTGTGTGTTTCCTTCTTCAGCATGGGCTTTAACATCCTCCTGTATGGTCTGGGCTCTAAGCAGCTGCTGCTGGAGAAGTTTCGCTCCTCGATGCTCTCCGATTATGATCATGTGGTGGTCAACGGCTTCTTCCCCAGCATCACACTCAAATCTGTACGCGTTCCCCTTACTCCAGAATAATGACACCGTCTGCATAGTTTATTCTTCAGCAGTTGTTGTTGTTGGTTTAGTAGTTCTCTGTGGAGTTTAAAGCTCCTGGTGTTTCTGCTGATGCTGT
>CAIGQZ010032270.1:5457275-5471936 GCA_903798205.1 Danio tinwini | reverse complement strand
CACACACACACACACACACACATACTGTATATACACACACACACACATACTGTATATATATATATATATATACACACACACACATATTATAGATAACTAAACACTTAAATTAGTGGACAAAAACTTTTTCATCCACTGGAACTAAATGTTAAAAATGCATCTAAAACAACGAATCGAACAACAGCGACTGAGAAACGATCTGAGATTAAATAATTAGGAACAATAACTCCTTTTTCTGAATCAATAATAAACAGATTCTGTGGCTGAAAATGTGCAGCTGTTCAGGGAAACATCTGTAGGTGGCGCTGCTTGTAAATCAAGTGCAGAAGTAAACGCACAAGTGAAGCGTATGAAAACACTGCTGTAGAGGATTTCATATTTAATACAGAATAATCATAATAATAATAATAATAATAATCAGAATATTAAAGGGTTCTTTCAGTCTGAAAAGAGGACTCGATTCTCTGGATTGAATCAGACTTTTGAATTCTCATTGCCTCAAACGATTCTTTAAAATCGACTCTTGGATCTCAATGCCTAATAATTGATTCTTTTTTTTAATCAACTCTCAATTCTTAATGCCTCAGACTCAGTTATATTTGAAATGAAGTCTCGTTTATCAGAAGGTGCGTTCAACATGAAGCACGGCTGCAGACGATGATCAACGAGAATAACCGAGCTCAGTCGGGGGCAGAGTTGCAAACGGAGCTGTCAAACCGGACACTTCAGGGGCTCAAAGTTGCTCATGGCGTGATCATTTACTTATTTATTGAACTATCAACAAAAGATTTACAATACAAATGAATCCGAATACAGTCTCCACAAACTATAGTTCATTTTAAACTATAAGGGAATTATGAATTAAATTTAAGTAGCCTATATAAAAATGAGCAATAAGGGGAAACCAGAGGGCACATAAAAAGGAAATAAATATCCACGAACAGGATTATTTTGGATAATGAAAGCATTTTTAAAAAAGCACTTTAATCCAAAAAGATTGAACAAAAGAAGCTAAATAAGTGAGCTGCACTTTAAGTAGAAGTCAATTAAAAATTGCACATATTCATTGCACTGATTCACTTATTTGGACTGTACACACCCACTGCACATGCATATTTGTAATTATGTTTATCTATCTGCACACTTCTGATTATTAATAGCAACCTGTACATTTATCCATCTATTGTAAATCTCTGTTCATAGCTAACACAACCTGTATATAATGTTCATAGTACATCCATTTGTAAATATCACCATAGTGTTTCTATAACTGCACTTTATAACTTATACCTGTATCCTGCACTTGCTGCTATTGCACTCCTGGTTAGACCTAAACTGCATTTCGTTTCCTTGTACTTGTACATGTGTAATGACAATAAAGTTTAATCTAATCTAATCTAAAGTCTCCCAGAAAGAGCAGCTACATCAGTGACACTTTTAGACAGGAAATAAAATATTTTATAATCATATATTTTTATATTTAATAAAACATTTATTTTTAAACTTAATTCATTAAGAATGTTGTGTTTCAGGGTGCTGATGGTGTGGAGTATCTGCTGATCCCGGTGGACAACGGGACGCTCTCTGACTTTCTGGAGAAGAACGACGTGGAGTAAAAGATGATGAACTTTGATCAACATCATTGATCTGATTGTGTGTTCAGGAATCGTCAGGTTTGAGAGTCGACAGCAGTGTGTGTGTGTGTGTGTGTGTGTGTGTGGCACTTCATTCTGTAGCTCAATCATGTACAGTATTCTGTAAAGCTTTGTAGAATCATAACAATAAATCTTCTTATGCATCTGAGTTTATTTACATAGAAAAATACATTCTCAAATATATATATATATATACTGTATTAAACACAAATATATATACTGTATATTAAAGCAACACAAACCATTGGTACACTTCATTCAGAACATTACAAAGAAAACAAATATTCCAGAAACGTTTCATTGTGAAGAGGAAAAGGCATCTTAGAAACAATCAGAGCGAAATGCAAACATGAGAGATTGACCAAAGAGAAAAGAGCTTACATTGATCACACATAATGCAGGAGATCTGGAACATGCAAACACACATCAACACATCTTTATTACACTTTACAATTAGGCATCATTTGTTAACATTAGTTATTAAGCACATTAATGCATTTATTACTATTGCATATTAGTATATTCAGTTATTTTACTATTTACAAATACATTTTTTAAACCTAAAGTGAAGCTGTAAATCATTGTGAATTTACACGAACACAATATACTTTATTGAATCATGTTTAAAATATGTATAAAACTATTTCAATAAATACTATTCATCATATATTTATTATTAAAATAAAAATGTATTGTATATAATACATATAGTGAAATAACCACAAATACGTACTTCATGTATATTTTATTATACTATTATTTTTCTAAATCTATATTTTATATCTATATTTATAAACCATATGTGTTAATTAAAAATATATTTTTAATAAATGTATTTTATTTTTTTATATTTTTACTATTTATTTTACTATATACTTAAAAAAAGTTACTATTTAAAATTATTATTAATTATTTCTAAAGATGCTGTAAAATATAGTTTATATCTGCTGTTAGTGCATAGACCAGGGGTGGGCAACTCGGTCCTGGAGGGCCGGTGTCCTGCACAGTTTAGCTCCAACTCTAAAAACACCTGCTTATAGATAATTAGTGATCTAGGAGGCACTGATTAGCATGTTCGGGTGTGTTTGATTAGAGTTGGAGCTAAATTATGCAGGACACCGGCCCTCCAGGACAGAGTTTGCCCACCCCTGGCATAGACTAATGTAAACAAACCAGCCCTTACTGTGAAGTGATATACAAGTGTGTGTGTGTGTGTGTGTGTGTGTGTGTGAGAGAGATTTGGTGTTTATAAGCAGTGTTCTGCTGGTGTGTAGCAGGATCTGAGTTTACGCTCAGTGACTGTGTGTGTGTGTGTGTTATGAGCAGATGTCTGCTGTGTTCTGCTGTTCTCGGAGTCTCCTGCAGGATCTGAGTTTACTCTCAGAGTGTGTGTGTGTGTGTGTGTGTGTGTGTGTGTGTGTGTGTGTGTGTGTGTGTGTGTGTGTGTGTGTGTGTGTGTGTGTTATGAGCAGATGTCTGCGGTGTTCTGCTGTTCTCTGAGTCTCCTGCAGGATCTGAGTTTACTCTCAGAGTGTGTGTGTGTGTGTGTGTGTTATGAGCAGATGTCTGCGGTGTTCTGCTGTTCTCTGAGTCTCCTGCAGGATCTGAGTTTACTCTCAGTGGCCGATTGAACAATCCTGAGCTCATCCACATCCAGATCCTTCAGCAACAGCAGCACCGCCTCCAGTGTGTGAGACTGCAGACAGACAGAGGGAGAGAGAGTGTGTGTGTGTGCGAGTGTGTAAGCAGCGCCTCCAGTGTGTAACTCTACAGGGAGAGTGTATAAATGCGTGTACCTTCTTCTTGTGTGAGTCTCCAGCTTCTCGTGGTGATGGCAGTGATGGGAACTTGTCTCTGGACAGCGGCTTCAGTCCCAGCTGAGCCCGAATCATACTGCATCACAAACAGAAGTGTGTGTTCAGTTCCAGATCTCTCTCTCACACACACACACTGAAGTGTATCAGGCGCTCTTACTTGGTTTCTTCCATGCTGTAATCAAGAGGGTCGTTCTCAGAGTCTGCTTCTGTAAGGCCATTGGTGGAGCTGGTGCCTGGAGAACTCACAAGCTCCTCCCCTTCCTGCAGCGCCTGCGCAAGCTCCTCCTCTGTAACCACTGACAACACAACCTCATTAATATTCAGATCTGAGCCACTGTAGGAGATTATTAAAGGTACAGATTCAGAGAAGTGCAGCCATTTTGCTGTATTTGACATTATTTAGTCGGTCTGCACTCACCCTGGTTGTCCAGCTTGTGCAGGCCGGGCAGGCTCCTGATGACGGTGAGCCTGTACTGCTGAGGGTCCGGACGGCAGCAGGGGTTTTCTGCCAGCCACAGGACCCGCAGGCGCCGCAGGGGCTTCAGGTGCTGCAGCTCACACAGACTGGAGATGCTGTTCCGCCTCAGGTACAGCTCACACAGGTGCTGACAGGAGGACAGGTGCTCCAGAGACACGATCTGATTCGCACTGACACACATTATTTAACACATACAGTTGAAGTCAGCATTATTCGCCCTCCTGTGAAGTTTTCTTCTTCAGATATTTCCCAAATGATGTTGAACAGATTCAGGAATTGTTCACAGTATTTCCTCTAATATCTTTTCTTCTGGAGAAAGTCTTATTTGTTTTATTTCAGCTAGAATAAAAGCAGTTCTTAAATTTTTAAAACCCATGTTAAGGTCAATAATATTAGCCCCCTTCAGCAATATTAGTTTTGGATTGTCTCCAGAACAAACCACTGTTATACAATGACTTGCCTAATTACCCTAACTTTACCCTAATTACCCTAGTTAAGCCTTTAAATGTCACTTTAAGCTAAATACTAGTGTCTTGAAGAATATCTAGTCTAATATTATGTGCTGTCATCATGGAGAAGAGAAAATACATCGGTTATTAGAGATGAGTTATTAAACTATTATGATTAGAAATGTGCTGAAGAAATCTCTCTCAAACAGAAATTGGGGTGAAAATATAAAAGAATTAAAATTTAACAGGAGGGTGAATAATTCTTTATGCAGGATAATTTTAGTAAACAAAAACTAAGACTAAAACTATGCATTACAAAAACATTTTATTAACTGAAATATAAATGTTATAATATTACATAAATATAATATGAAAAAAAATCACAATAAATTAAAAGCTAACTTTTCTTTCCCTCCAAGTCCTACTGTGTTTTTGTTGGACACAAGTTATTATTATTTTTCTTTTTTCCCAGATAATTTTCTCTCCTTTAGAATCGTTTTCCATCATTTAATTAAACTAATTTATCATTAATTTAAGGATTATTTACTAAAACTTTATTTTTTTTTTCCTGTATGTCCTACATTGACTGTTAACAAGCAAAAACAAACACACACACACACTAATTATGAGAGGGATATTTCTGATCAATCACTGACAGATGAACACAAACCTGAGAGTGAGAACCTCAATGTTGGGAATCTCCGTGAAGATCGAGATCTGTGCACATAAACAACACAGTCAGATTTATTGACCATGAACACCATATTATATTAAATCTATGCATATTTATTGTTGTATATAATTTAATATGTACAAAATACACCACTTGGAAATTATTTGTCTTGATTTAAAATTTCTTAGTGAAACATTCTTTGTTTTATTCTGTAAACAACTGGAGAGATTTCTTTAAAATGAAAATAACATTAAGTAAAAAATGACAAAATAACTAGTAAAATAATAATTTTGTGCCATGTTTTCAGGCATGTTTACTGTCATTTTTAGACGATACAATAATATTTTTTATTAAATTAGATTTATGAAAGCAATATATGGTAAAATAATCACTTTTATTTCAAACATTTGTTATTCTTAATTGTTATTTTCTGCAAAAATATATTTATTTTATGTATTTACCAGAGAAACACCTTGTAACTGAGAATTGTCATATTATGATTAACTAAAACTATAAAATAAAATATGTGCTTTTTTTCGTTTTCTTTTAGTTTTACTTTAATTACTAAACATATTTATATATTAATTCGAATTATTAATATTTATAATTTTAATAAACCTAAATAACATTTTATGAAGACTAAAATAAATAAAAGATAATAGAAAATGACAAAAAACGCATTAAAATTACTAAAATGTTAACTGAATACAATTAATACAAACACAATAACATTTTAATACAATTATTAACTAAAAATGATAATAGATAACAAATCTAATTAGAAATATGAGTAAAGATTATAAAAGCATATTTTTAGTATTTTTATTAAGTTTATAATTTACTATAATGTTCGCTTAAAACTACCCAAAATAATACAGAAAAATAAAAAGATTAGCTAAAATTTTAAATGAGAAACATAATAAATATGAATAATACACGATGTAATTTCAATGATTAAACAGTTGGAAACTGTTATAACTCACATCTGTCAGATTGCAGCCCCTGAAACACAATAAAATAATCAGAGAATACATTTATTAGGCAGAAATCTTCAATTAAATCCACACTGAAGATAATTAAGCAGATTAACATCTCTGAATAAATGCAGAATATTAGCTAGTCTTCATCAGGCTAACAGCTAGCAAACAGCACAAACACACACACACACCAGCAGTTCAGCTTCTTCACACTCTCCAGGTCTGAAGCTTTCGCTCGAGCCAGAACCAGTTTACGGGTTAATTTCATGATGATGATCGATAAGGTTTGATCGGAAATATGTCGATATTATTGAGCTCAAACGCGCCCAGTGAACATCACATCGCTGCTGTTTGTAATTTAGTGCGCATGCGCGAGCGCGTCCATGACAACAGCGAGTCCCGGTCCGTCAGTTCACGCGCACAGCGGCAGAGGGAGACAAAAACGCACCAACAGTTATGAGGAAATAAATGTCATACAGTATAATATCATGCTATCTTATGCTGCGTCCCAATATTGAGTGTGTAACAGAAGAGTACGCAAGCTTTGGGACATACTTCATCGTTAACAGATCGTATTGTTGCTGTTATGAGCCCTGTCAATCATCTACATTTCTGTCATATCTCATTTCCTACATTATTGTAGATTCAGCAGCAGCAGATTAATCTCCCAATCATGAGTCTGTCATGCAGAGAAATGTCCTCAGGTGTTTGGATAATTCAGTATTCAGAAGTTAATGTTCAAACACGTCTTTATAGAAGTTTACATTATTGTTGCAGATGAAATATAACACAGACAACGCAATTTAAATATTTTCCAATCAGCTAGATATTAACGAATAGTCATGCAAACATCTTTACCGAAGCCTCAACTTGATGGCTGATCTCGCGCTTCCACCATGTTTGTAGTTTATTTATACTTTTCACCCGCGTTTGTAGTTCTTATCGAATTCATGTCCAACGCGCAATGCACTGTGGGCAATATCAGCGGTTAGAGTATGGACCAATGACTGGCTGCGTCTGAAACCGCCTACTACTCAGTAGGTACTGCATTTGAATTTAAACGTACTACTCGGCCATTAGAAAAGTGCGTTCTATACAGTATGAATGTGAGAAATATGAATGGAATTCAAGCGTACTATATCCGCCTTTTTGTCATGGTCATGTGACCTACCTGCGTCAATTGCGTCGCTTCACTCACATTCATGAATTCTCTTGCAAAGCATGAGGATAGCGCAGCGTGCATGGGATGCGCACTTCAGAATCTCACCGGAAGTAGTCGGTCATCAGGGTACTCCTCGCATACTGATATTCTAATTCTATAAATTTGGACACACTACTCGGCTCGCATACTGATTTTAGCATGCAATATAGTATGGAAGTATGCGATTTGGGACGCAGCCAATATAAGGTATGGACACTTCTACACTTAACATTTTTATCAGAAATACTAAACCATCCGGGATCCTTTGGCATACTTTTTTTTTAACATACTATGGCTGCGTCCGAAACCGCATAATTCCATACTATATAGTGCACTGAAATCAGTATGTTAGCAGAGTAGTATGTCAGTATGCGAGGAGTACCCGGATGACCAACTACTTCCGGTGAGATACTGAAGTGCACATCCCATGCACACTGCGATATCCCATGATGCCCTGCAAAAAAATTCATGAATGGGAGTGAAGCGACGCAACTGACGCAGGTAGGTCACGTGACCATGACAAAATGGCAGATGTAGTACGCACAAATTCCATTCATACTGCTCACATTCATACTGTATAGAACACACTTTTCTAACCACAGAGTAGTACGTTTAAATTCAAATGCAGTACCTACTGAGTAGTAGGCGGTTTCAGACACAGCCTATGGACACTTCTACAATTTCATTCATTCATTTTCTTTTAGGCTTACCTTTAATAATCCGGGGTCGCCACAGCGGAATGAACCGCCAACTTTTCCAGCATTTCTTTTACGCAGCGGATGCCCTTCCAGCCGCAACCCACACTCATCCACACACACTTATTCACACTCGTACACTACGGACAATTTAGCATACCCAATTCACCTGTACCGCATGTGTTTGGACTGTGGGGGAAACCGGAGCACCCGGAGGAAACCCACACAAACGCAGGGAGAACATGCAAACTCCACACAGAAATGCCAACTGACCCAGCCGAGGCTCGAACCAGCAACCTTCTTGCTGTGAGGGGACAGCACTACCTACTGCGCCACTGCATCGCCCACTTCTAAATTTTTTTTTACCGGAAATAGTAAACCATCCGGGAACCTTTGGCGTACTCTTTTCAACATACTACGGTTTGGGACACACTAATTCTATTTTCAAAATACTATTTAGGACGGATCGTATGCGAATTGGGACGCAGCATTAATACCAGCATCATTCAGTGGTTTTGTATGTTGTTATTAAACACCTGCATAATTCCATCATAATATCATATTTAATAATTCCTGCATGTGTGAAGGGATCATTTTATGAGAATAATGTCAGTCACTGAAAATATCATATATACATATACATATATACATATATCATATATGTAGTGATATTTTGAATGTGTGTTAACTTTGTGTGTGTAGTCTTTATATAAATCCCTAATAATAATAACTTTGAATTTGAAAGTGTGTGTGTGTGTGTGTGTGTGTGTGTGTGTGTGTGTGTGTGTGTGTGTGTGTGTGTGTATATATATATATATATATTCTTATCAGTGTCTGAATGCTGGAGTTAGATTAGAGTTTTAAACAGTTATGGTTTGCGAGAGGTCAATCGTACCTCTACTCTCACCTAAAATAACAAACCACAATAACTTAAATAACTTATTAACTTTTTTGCTTTGAACCATTACACATTAAATAACTTGTGTCATAAAATGTAAATGCGCGTGCAACAAGCCAATGTTTGCGTGTTTGCTTATACTTGTGTTTATTTTGTTTTCTGTATGTGCTTCACGATCTTTTGCGAGCAGATTTATGTCGCAAACGTGACCCCATATAGTCTCGGGAACGCGCAGAACAAACAGTGGGCGGAGATTCCTCAGTGCGTGCGCTGCGTGCGGTGATTTGTAAGGAGCTTTCAGAGGAAGCGGTGTTGATTTTTCTGTCGGTGATCGGTAAATTTTGGAGATCCTCCATCATGCATGTGGACTTTGAGAAGCTGCGGATGAGCGGCGCTGGAAAAGCCATCGCCGTGTTGACGAGCGGCGGGGACGCGCAGGGTAAAAACAGCTAAAACAAACATAAAGTGCAGAAAGCGACAAAATGACAAACACATCTGCCTCTTTCTGCTCTACTGACACGATTTATTCAATATAAATACGTTTCACACCAGTAATGCAGTTTAAACGCGTCTCTGATGCACTAATGTTCATATGCAAACGTGTTGCATGTAGAAAATGTGAGTAAATACTGTGTTTTTTACACTACCTGTTGTAGAGGATCTGACAGCTGCATTTCAGTGCTGAGCTTCTGCATTGCAGATTCCTCAAGCACACTAAACACAATGCACGGGCGTTTTTTACACTCGTTTTCACTGTGTTTTGGTGTGGTTATAGAGTAAATATCTGGGGCAGAAGTAATGCATGAACTGAACTGTTATAAAACACATCTAAACACCACTTTCATGACCCCTAACTAGTGTCCATGCACATCTCCTGCTTCACTAAATCTGTTGTGCAATAGTTTGCTAATTCATTGGGCATTGCTTGTGTTGCTGTTTTGTAGGCTAAGATTGTAAATTAGCTCATTTATCAGTCTGTTGCGTTAAACATAAATAAATAGACATAATCTAGAGAACTGTGAGATGTATATTGAAAATTCAGACGTAAAAATCTGAATAGCAAGACTGAAATTCAGAATCCAAACTAAGGGTTTGAGTGAAAAAAGTCAATAGTTTTAAGATGTAAACACTAGGCATGATAGGACGATAACCGTTTTCAAGGTATACCTCGGTTTGGAAAAGTCAAGGTTTTAAAACCGCCAACATTTTCTTTAAAACCTTTCCTAAGGTATGTGTAAGAGTTTTTTATTCACGTTTTTTAGGACAGCAGTATCTCCAGCAGATCTCCAAAGATGCCTAATGAAGGCAGCAGACGTCCATGATTCATTTTCATTATTTAGCCTGACATGTTTACTGCTCCAAAATATTATAAATGTTTCTCAAAATAAAATATATTGTGTTCAAAGAGGGAAAAAGTTGTTGATCTTTTACCCAGACATTTAAAAAGGATATATTTTAGAGCAGTGAGCACAATACCATGAAATCTTGATATGTTTATCCAAGGTTATCACACCGTCAGAATCTTATACCGGCCCATGCCTAGTAAACACTCAATTCTGTGTGTAAAAAGTCAGAACTGTGACATTTTAACTCACAATTCCTTGAAAAAAATCAGAATTGTGAGACAGAAATATCAGAACTCCAACTAAAAATTCAGAAATGTACGATGTGAACTCCAAAATTTCAAAAATAAAGTCAGATTTGTGAGCTATGAAGTCAGAATTCTAAGGAGAAAGATAAAATTCCTAAATTAAATTCAGATTTGGAAGATGTAAACTCAGAATCTCTGAAAAAATCCAAGAGTGATGTCAGAATACTGAGATATGAACTAGAATTACAGAACTAAGTCAGAACAAAATCAGTAAATACCAGAGGAAAAAAACTAAACTCCAAGATATTAGCTCAGAATTGTAAAAACTATGGCTGAAATATGAAAAAATGTAAACTCAGAATTCAATAGGGGAAGACAGAATTCTGAAATGTGCTTAAAATCTTGGAAAACCAAGAGGAGAATCAGAATTGCAAGATGTGAACTCAAGAGTTTTAAAAATAAAGTCAGAATTCTGGGATAAGAGTTCAGAATGTGAAGGAAAAAAGACAGAATTAAAAAAATATTATAATAATTGTGAACTCAGAATGGGGCGACGCAATGGGTAGTGCTGTCGCCACACAGCAAGAAGGTCGCTGATTCGAGCATAAGCTGCATAAGTTGGTGGTTCATTCTGCTGTGGCAGCTCCAGATTAATAAAAGGACTAATCCGAAAAGAAAATGAATGAATGAACTCAGAAAACCAAGGAAAAAAAGCCAGAATTACAAATGCAAACTCACGATTGTAAAAAATAAAGCCAGAATTCAAAGACAAGACCTTAGAATAGCAGAAAAAGACAGAAATAAAAGAATATAGTAATAATTCAGAGATTAAACCCAGAATTTCTGAGAAAAAAGTGAGAATTGTCAGATGCAAACGCAGAATAAAAAAAAATAAAGTCAGAATTCAGAGATAAGAGCTCAGAATCCAGGAAAAAAAAGATAAATTCTTAAAAATAAAGTCAGAATTTAGAGATAAGATCTGTGGCCTCACAGTAATAAGGTTGCAGGCAGGGGCGGACTGGGAAAGCATTTTCAACCAGGCAAAAGTGACTGTCAGTCAGGCCACATCTGATGCGATCTAGAAAGAGAAGAGCGGCAGGATTGACCGTCAGGCCACCAGGAAATGTCCCGGTGCTCCCTATGGCCAGTACGCCCCTGGTTGCTGGTTCGAGTCCCGGCTGGGTCAGTTGGTGTTTCTGTGTGGAGTTTGCATGTTCTCCCCGTGTTGGCGTGGGTTTCCTCCGGGTGCTCCAGTTTTCCCCACAGTCTAAACACATGCGCTATAGGGGAATTGATCAACTAAACTGTGTGTGTGTGTGTGTATGAGTGTGTATGGGTGTTTCCCAGTGCTGGGTTTCAGCTGGAAGGGCATACGCTGCGTAATACATATGTTGGAATAGTTAGTGGTTTATTCTATTATGGCAATTCCAGATTAATCAAGAGACTAAGCCGAAAATTATCTCAGAATTCCAGCAAAGAGATCAAATTTTAAGATGAAAAGTGGGAATTGTAAAAATAGTCAGAATTCAGAGATGAGAGCTCAGAAGTCCAGGAGAAAAGTCAAGTTAACAAGATGCAAAGTCACAATTGTAAAAATAAACTCTGATTTCAAAGATTAGAGCTTCAAATACCAAAAAAAAAATACAGAATAAAAAAAATAAAGTAATAATTTTAAGATTTAAACTCTGAATTCCAGAGAAAGAAAGTGAGAATTATAAGATACAAACTCAGAATTGTAAAAATAAAGTCAGTTTTCAGAAATGAGAGCTCAGAGCTCCCGTAAAAAAGACCAAATCTATAAATTTTAAGATGTGAACTCAGAATTCCAGGGGGAAAAGTCAGAATTACAGGATCCAATCTCAGAATTGTAAAAACAAAGTACGAATTCAGAGATAAGAGCTCAGAAATCCAGGGAAAAAGACAGAATTTTAATGAATAAATTCAGAATTCTGAGATATGAATTACAAGATGCAAAGTCAGAATTTAGAGGTGAGAGCTCAGAATACCAGGAAAAAAGTATAGTATAAACAGCGGCGGATTTAGCCACTTAGGGACCCAGGACATCTGAGGGTCCCCAGTAAATAGCTAGAAGTGCAAATTATACCTATAAACTATATATAACATCGCTTTCTATCTTATTTCGTATAGTGAGAGTCAAACAAGTACAATTTTTACATCATTAAATATTATTTAATATACAATAAGACGTAATGATATTATAATAGTGTAATGTTATTTATCCACCAATCATGGAGCAGTCCAGCAGTCAAATTTATAAACACTATATGTTTATTATTTTTAGTTGTAAATTCATTTTAAGAAAACGAATCTTTTAAAATGTAAAGCTTGCATTAAGATAAAACGTAAAAAAAAATAAAAAAAGATTAAGTGACAAAACAACAAAATAAAAAAATAATTGAATAAAGGTAGAAAGAGTGCATTTCAGGACTTGAGCCCCATGGCTGGAGTTGCTGAGCCCCCCCAAATCACTAAATCCGCCTCCAAGTATACTAAGAATTAAAAAATATAGTAATAATTTAGAGATTTAACTCATCATTTTAAGATATGAACTTAGAAATTCAGGAAAAAGATCAAATTTTAAGATGCAAAGTGAGACTTTTATAAATAAAGTAGGATTTTCAACATTAGAGCTTAGAACTTCAAGAAAAAAGTGCTAAAAATAAAATCAGAATTTTGAGATATGAACTCAGAATTCCAGGGAAAAAGTCAGAATTAGAAGATGCAAACTCTGAAATAAAAAAATAAAGTCAATATTAAAATAGATTCAAAAATAAAATTCATGATCAGAGTGTATTATAGTATATCACAATACATCATTCAATATCAAATAAAGTCAGAATTCAGAGATTCCAGGAAAAAGTCAGAATTGTGAGATGGAAACAAGCTTCAGTGGCTGAGTGAAATGCACGCTGACGTGTGTGCTTGTGCATGTGTGTTTTCCTGCAGGTATGAACGCTGCGGTTCGCGCTGTAACACGCATGGGCATTTTTGTGGGTGCTAAAGTCTATCTGATATATGAGGTAGGAGCCGTTTATACCTTACACTGAGTCTCTGAGCACCGGCGCAGCACTGACTTTGTGTGTTTGTGTTTATTAGGGTTATCAAGGCCTGGTGGATGGAGGAGATCACATCAAACTGGCAAACTGGCAGACCGTCACCAACATCATCCAGCTGGTGAGTCTCAGAAACTCCACCAAAATGAAGATTTATTCTTTTTTTCCAAGCGTTTATTCAGAAAACATGAATGAAATCATTTTGTGTAATGCAGGATTCCTATGCTTATGTAAACAAACAAAAAACAATGATGAAACTATTATTTCAAGGACTAGTAATGTCATAAAATGAATCAAAATCTTTATATTTTCAGAATTAAAAGTTTAGTTTTCTTTAATTTTCTGTTGTTTTTGTTGTTTATTATTTATTTTCCGTTCACTTATTTTCAATCAATCTAGTTAAACTTGAAATGAAACGCTGCCATGATTAAAATAACATTTTAGTTGCCAATATTGCCAATCCTAAAATATCATTATTAAAAATATATTGTCAAATAAATATTATGCTATATTATTATAATAAAATGTAATGATTTAATAATAATTGTTACCATGACATGTAACCTGCAAATACCAGCAAATTTAAAGATAGTTATTTCCAGGCAAGGCATTTTTTTGGTACGTTTTATCATTGAAATGGTTATTTAGCATTAAATTAAAATATAATTAGAAAAGTTGCCAATGATATTGATTAAAATAATTCATAGGAAGTTGTGAATTGAGAATCTGTGAGTGCAATAATCCAATATCAATATATAGCATGCTAATAAATGTGGAAATCATTTGTCAGAATGTGAGGAATCCTCAATGCTGAAAAACAAAACTATAATGTGCTTTAAAAAACCCTCTGTGGGAGATTTCTCCTGTCAGTGTGTGCTGTGTGCCTGCATCGTCCTTCATGCACACTGAGACTGACAGAGATTACAGCGTCAGATGATTAAATCTGAGATTACAGCAGCTCGTCTGCACTCATACAGCCATATAGACTCAGATTACCTGAATATAGCTCACGATATTGCATTCAGTATCACAGAACATCACAGTATATCATTCAATATCACAATGTATCAAATAATAACACAGTACATAATTCAATATCACAGTATATCACAATATATCACAGTATATCATTCAATATCACATTATATATCAC
>CAIGQZ010032270.1:5443139-5453823 GCA_903798205.1 Danio tinwini | reverse complement strand
ACACACACACACACACACACACACACACACACACACAACATTCTCCATTAGATTTTATATGATGGACCCTTTCCACATTAGTGTGTTTCTCCTGTGCAGCTGTGCTCATAGTTGGTGAACTCAGAGCGCAGTGAACGGGAGAGAACAGCTCATCATTACTCTACAATCCTATTAGCTGAAATAATAAGAGTAAACCTCCAGGATGGTGTTATCAAGACTTTCAGAAAGAGGAAAACACTAGTGAGAGGCTGATAACAGCAGCCAGAGGAGAGAATGCTGTCAGATTTACTGTCCTGCACCCTGCATTACACACACATCACACACACGGGATTTCGTTTTTTTATAATTTGATGCAACATAAATACATAGAAATCTTCACACATTTTTATTTATTTCTAAAATCCAAATAAACGCATTATATCTTGTGAAAAGGGTCCATTATTACAGATGTATTTTATTTCACTCTCATTCATTTATTTTCTTCCAAACATTTGAGACTTAAAGGGCACCTATGGTGAAAAATCTCCTTTTCAAGCTGTTTGGACAGACATATGTGTAGGTATAGTGTATAGAGCGTCATATTGGGGTGATATAAACACACTCAGTCCTTTTTTTTTTCAATTTAACAACATGAGAGCATGAGATTGAGAACGACTTGACGTAGGAGTGTGGTCCCCCCGCCCACCAATATTGATTGACAGCTGCGTATTAACATGTCTCTGTAGTAATGTTTGTAATCATATCCACAAGACAGGACGTGCGCAAATCAACCCTAAATAAAAGATCTGTTCAGTTTAGGATCATCAATCATCATCAAATGTGATCAAGAGTGAGTTTTACAAGATTAAAATGTTTTAAAACAGTGCATATTTGTAATGAATTACAGCCATTTACTTCAGCTTTACTTCATCAACAGCCGCGAGTCAGAACAATAATAAAAGACGCTTCAATCCCGGTTTGTGGACGTTAAATCAGGTTTATTTTGTACATTAACATAACAGATATCCATACAGCAGTGGAGATTAACCTGTATCCTGTCACATTTGCGTGCAAAGACAGTGCAAAGCTAAACGCGCGTGCTGTATGTATGTGCGTGTGTGTCTGCGCTGTGTGTGTGTGTGAACTTTGTAACAACATCGTGTGTGACTCATCCTGCAGCTCCACACAACAAATGCACCAAATACTCATTGATAAAGCTTTTACTGTAGTGTTTGTCACAGACGTTACGTGAGATCTGCTTCCTTCACGTCTGTGTCAGTTGTCTGAGGCAGCTGAGGGCGGAGACTGAGACACGCGCGGCAGGCATGTGGAAACGGTGGGCGGGGAGGACTAGCCTTAAAGGCGCAGTACACAAAAACAGCAAAAATCTATTGAGAGCTATAAAACACAAACTAGTGAAAGCTCTAATCAATAATCTGATGGGTGTTTTGAGCTGAAACTTTACAGACACATTCTGGAGACACAAAAGACTGATATTAAATCTGGAAAAAGGGGTAACCTAGGTGCCCTTTACATTTTTTGAGGATGCATTAATTCTATAAGAAGTATAAATATTTATAATGTTACTAGATACTTAGTAACGTGTGTGTGTTTGTGTGTGTGTTTGTGTGTGTGTTTGTTTGTGTGTGTGTGTGTGTGTGTGTGTGTGTGTGTGTGTGTGTGTGTATAGAGCAGTAAGATGGGTGTCGAGGCTGTGGTTGCGCTGCTGGAAGCGACTCCAGAAACGTCGGCGTGTGTGATCGGCCTCTCTGGAAATCATACCATGCGTCTGCCGCTCATGGAGTGTGTGAACATTGTAAGTCTCTCTCACACACACACACTTAAACAAACAAACACGCATATACACACAATAACACATATACAGACAAATAAACACACACACTAATAACCAATATAATTATTAATAAAATAATAAAGTAATTATTAATAAAATAATTGACAGATACACAAACGCATAACAACATATGTAGCATGCCCGGCGGTGAGCTGGCGGTGCTGCAGTTTCAATTTCTGAAAGATAGAAATATGAGAGGGTCAAAGTTTCGTTGCTGTTCACAGTCGAGTCGCTCTCGTAATGGCAGTAATAGGGCTCATCGCTACCCTAGCAACCTCAGACAACAAACTGTCCCACTCATTTCTCCACTCAAGGTAATTCAAATAAATACAACATTAGATATAACAATAGGATTCCTTATATACAATAATTATTATATATAATTACAAGGAATAAATATACATATGCAAATATATACATGTGACTAATCATTCAGAGTGTCACACATACAAACACAGTACACACAGATACAGCTAAACAAACACCCACACACACTCTCTCTCTCTCACACACATACACAAGTGACCTTTGACCTGCATTTGTTGGATGTGTGTGTGTGTGTGTGTGTGTGTGTTTTAGACTAAAGAGGTGCAGAAGGCCATGAATGAGCAGAGGTTTGAGGAGGCCATTCAGCTGCGGGGAAAGTCAGTCATTGCTTTATTTATTAATAATAATAATCATCATCATCATATCCTGAATATTAATATATAATAATTAGGGCTGGACAATAATTGGATATCAATATATATCGCGATAATTTTTTTTCAATAACGGTGAAATTATTTTTAAACACATTTCTGGTATTTTGATATAAATTTGCATATATATATATATTAATATTTATATGAGATCTTATATGTTGAATCACTTGTCACTGAACGACTTTCAGTGCTTAGCCGTCATAAAGAGCGTGATGTCACCTGCGTGATGACGTACATCACAGACACGCTGCCAGAGCTCCGTCGCAGAAAGTTTTAGCTTTAATATGAGTGCCCTGATGTGAATGAAGAAGCTTCCACAAGTAATAATGCAGACGAAATAGTTGATAAGAGAGGAAAGACTAATGCAGTGGTGTGGAAGTGGTTCAGCTTTTTAAGTTCAGATAAACTTATAGTTTCAGTGCTCTGCAAAATATGTCGGAGAGTGTTGCTGACTAGCAGCGGGAACACATCAGATCTGTTCCACCATTTAAAGCAGTTACTCCTGATAAAACATACTGAGAAACAGAAGATGAGGCATCGTAAATGTTTAAGCCAACCTGTCGCCTCACCATCACCACCATCCATGTAGGATTTAAATCAAGCTTCGCTTATCAACACGAGCATATACACTCATGAATTACTCTCATATACACCTGTACTATTGAATGTTCAAAAAAGGATGAAACTTGTGCATATAGCCTACATATAAATTTGATGCATGCATGCACCCACATATACACGCACATACATATAAACTCGATCCTTGCATATACTCCGCATTAACACGCGCACATACAAACTCAATCCTCGCATACAGTGGTGGTTCTAGTTTAAATGGCACCCTGGGCGAATCACCCCCCCCCCTTAATAATATTTATTATTATTAATATTATTATACAGTTATTATTCTAAATATCAATCCTAAATGTTACTGGAAAACAATGTAACAACTGGAGTGATGTGCTGCTCACTTAAGAAATCTTTTGCATTAATATTATGATGATAATATGCATTATAAATGTTGATTTTAATAGTTTAATAATCATTAATTAACTTACTCTGAATGATCTTTAAAAAAACAATTATTCTTAGATAACTGGTTTGTAAATAATGCAGTACTTAATTTAGTAATAAGAAATAAATCATCAACAAAGTATGAAAGTACAGTTATTAAGCACATTATAAATGTGGTTGTAAGTGAAGAATACAGCATTTGTAGCTGCAGTTATAAACTGCTTACTAACGCTTATTAATGTAGATTATAATGTAGTAGTATTAATGCTTAACAGATATTAAATTTGCTAATGTTTAATAAATGGTTCATAATGTGAAGTTATTATAGTGTTACTGAATTATCTGTGGTCTTAGACCCGACTCATGGGAGAGAATTAATGTTATGAAGTCCTAACCCCCTGACTCTTTATCCCTCCTTTCTGCTTTATAGCCATGCATAGTGAAAGTAATATCATCGTCATATTACATCTCTGCACAAAGGGCTGTTACTTCGGTGTCATGGCACATGAGCGCCATCGTATTTTATCGGTTGCACGGAATGAATTTATGATCATCATCAAAGTCAACAAAGCAGAGATTAACATCCTATAATACAATTCACAACCATAAATAAACATTTAAAAAACTGTAAATCATGAAATATGGAATGGATATTTTTGACAGTGTATCTTAAATTTACTAACCTACAGTAGTGTATGACCGATACAAACAAGCAATGCCTGCATTAGAGTCTCTGCATAATTCCAGTGTTTGCTGCAATGAAGGGTGTGTCATTTACAGAGACGACTGCAGCTATGAGGAAAACGATCCCAAAGAGCAAACTCAGACCCCACACTTAACTAACTGAACCAGATAAAACACACAGGCACAGTATTATCTTGCACATTCACATTCTTTATTCTAGGATTGCCACTCTAAATTAATACACTTGCATAAAGGTCTCCCCGTGCCGCCCTGGGCGATCGCCCATATTGCCCATGCCTAAATCCACCACTGCTCGCATAAACACCCACATTAACACTCACATACACATAAACTCGCTGCATGCTGGCATATAGCACTCGCGCACTTACAAAATAAAATTCTCAAACATATTTCTCAGGAATCAGGTTTGCAAAGCTTTGAAATAGAAAGAATGTGATTAGCAGAGCTATTAAATCTGTCAAATAATTAAAATGTGTTATATATATATAATAATATAAAATATTAGTCTATATAAATAGACTATATAAAATATATAAGAAATAGTTTTATGTTAAGCCTTTATTTATTTAGGTAATTATACACAAATATAAATAGACAAAATGAACCCTTAAAGGATGTTCAAGATGAAAAGCAACCAGAACTATGAATATACTCAAACAACTCTTTTTCTATTGCAAATATGAATGTAGCCTATACTCATTTAGATTTTTTTATTATTATAATTATTATTCTTTTTGTATGTTTTTGTTTATGATGTGGATGTCATAATTGTAAGATTTTGGTATTATTTTGATTGTTAATTATGCAGCATATACAAAAATAAAAAATGCTGATAAAAGTTTCTGTTCATCACATTGGTCAAGCTGACCCCCAAGAAATATGTCTATATATATATATATAAGCTGAGTCTGAGAGTTTTATTTATTGGATAGTTTATTTCACATTTCTTGTTTGTGAAAGCTAAATACAAATAAAAAGTGAACATTAATTTTTTTGTAGTATTTTTTTTTTAAAAAAGAGCCTGGAGGTATTATAGACTTTGCAAATTCAGTTTGCAGACATTTGTAGGTGCAGACATCCATTGTGTGCGTTCTTGGCAGTTTTTTCTGTCTTTTTAATATTGTCCATATCGATATCGGAATTATATCGTATCTACTGAAATTAAGAAATGTATCGTGATATATATTTTTGACATATCGTCCAGCCCTAGTAGGAATCAATCTCTGAAATGCTCATCAGTAATTGTCTGATCGCAGGAGTTTTGAGAACAACTGGAACACGTACAAGCTTCTAGCTCATCAGAAACCGGCTCAGTCAAAGGTAACGCAGTCATTTCACAATGAGTAAACTCAGATTTCAAACAGAAAGAGACTTTGTAGTTTGTGTTTGCTGATTTGAGAGTAATAATATTAATAAAGATGAAGGAACAGCGTATGCAGGATTATAGACAGGGTTTCCCACACTTCTTGAAAGTACCTGAATGTCAGTCATATGGGTTCAAGGTCTGGAAAGGGCTTAAAAACAAACAAGTGCTTGAAAGTGCTTCAATGAAATGAAAACTGTACCGTGCTGTAAAACAATGCTCAGGTACATACAATTGATTTGCATTGGGACAACATGAAGGAATTAAGTCAACTTATTGGGTTACAAGGGTTGTCACAATACTCGTATTCGTTAACAATTGATACAGAAATACATTTCCTGCTAACATTTGAGGGCATTCTAAGGCTGTACTAACACTATGTACAGTTGTCTTGAACCAGGCCAAAGCACACTTGTCCCCCCTCCCATCTCCCCCGACGGCCAGCACTCACATTACATTCAGGCCTGAGCGCGCTTTCGTCATGGATGATACTCTGTTCAGTGCGCGCTCTCGCTCAGCACAGTGGACATGTCTTTAGTTATATGGTTTAAGTGGTTTGATATGCGGTGACACACAGTCTAATATTTCACTGAACAGATCAGACACTGTTGACGCTCATAAACAATCATAAAGTCCTCGTGCTGCAGGTATTAGGAGGTTTGCTGAAGCTGCAGCTGTGGTGCAGTGAGGGGTTTGAGTCTTTAATAATCTACCACAGTTTGTGTTCAGTGAACAGTACCAATGATTCATTTATCCATATCAAACAGTCCCTTAAAAGTCACGTCTCTTCTTCAGTTTCGGGCTCAGGCACTGCTCACACTCACACAGCCCAAATGAACCGCGCTCAGGCCCACCACTTCCAACCGGGCCAGGGCCGCCCAAGTGAGTCTTGAGTTTGGGGTTTGAGTCTTTAATAATCTACCACAGTTTGTGTTCAGTGAACAGTACCAATGATTAATTAATCCATATCAAACAGTCCCTAAAGTCACGTCTCGTCTTCAGTTTTGGGCTCAGGCATGCTTGCACTCACACTGCAAGCGAACCGGGCTCTGGCCCACCTCTTCCAACCGGGCCAGGGCCGCCCAAGTGTACCGTGCCTGAGCCCGATTCAGAGCACTCACACTTCTCAAACGATCTGGGAAACGGCCTGGGCACGGTTCAGATAGCATAGTGTGAATACGCCCTTAAACTGCTCTGATTTGCCATTGTGTTCACATAATCACGTGAATCGCAGACTTAAAACACTCCAGTGCCTGTATCTGTGGTTACTCTCAGTTGTTAACAGCTCTCTGCAACTCTCACATGGTCGTCCACTGAAGCGAAGCAGGGCTGCGCCCGGTCAGTACCTGGATGGGAGACCAGCAGGGCTTGACATTAACTTGACATTAACATAACGCCGTTTTCACTAGCCACACTTTTCTTGTTGGGAAAATATATTTTATATGCATAAATTTGACTTTGACATACTAAACTGACTTGATTTAGATGTTGTGTTATGTCCACATGCCTTCTCATCCATTTAACTTCTTGTGTGTATTGTGTATTAGCCTGCTTAGTGTGCATGAGCAAAATGGGTTGTGTCCAGGCCCGTGCAGAGGCTTTCCAAAGGGCATGTGCAGAGGAGCCGGGGGGATGGGTTGGGCGGAGGGGGTGAGATTGCGACCTGAATAGCAGGCGGTGGGGGGTGGGGGTGTATGTTAGATCTGGTTGATCGATGGCAATAAACATTAAAGAGCAGAGCCTCCCTATACAAATGATTTTTGTCAGTCGTGCTGCTTCTCGATTCTAAGATTACATTTGCATGAATATTGGGCCATGCTTGTTGTCGAACCCTGCTTTAACAAAACTACAATTTAAAAATGATTTCCAACCAGCTAAAGTGGCTACTAGAGGTGTCTGTAACCCGCCAGAGCTGAAATCTACCCCCATTTGGCGGGTTTGCGGGTGTTAATGTAAAGCCCTGGATACCAAATGGAAAAGCTGGGTTGCTGTTGGAAGCATACCTGTCAACATTGGGATGTGAAAATAAGGGATATGCCCACCATAATAAGAGATTCCCCTCACGCCTTTTCATTTGATTACATTAAATAACAGGAGTCACTTTAAAAATGCACACATCTAACGTTATAAAGAAAGCATTCGACTGCTTTCCTGACTTTTTATGCCCATTTAGGACTAAATTAGTTGTGTTTGAAAAAAACCTCCACCAAGATCGACATCTTTAGATATTATTATTAATTATGTGTATGTCTGTTTAAAAACGCACCCAAAACCCAGACTTTCACTCAATATTCACTTTAATCTGTTTGGGAAACAGCCTCTATTTATCAGTATGGAGCGCGTCAGCTGACAGTCACGCACCGCTATATGACTGTTTTGAGGATTGCATATGAAGGGGAGACGGCACCTGTAATGAAAGGTAAGGGAATCCCGCTGTTTATATATTTATTGTGTTTTTAAGTGTTTTCACGCCTAAACAAAGCAAAAGCACAGAACAGACTCACATTTAAGAGGAAAGGGCGGCCCCTGGTGGTTTGGCGGTATGGGTTGCCTATAGGGAGGCTCTTCTCTTTAATGTTTATCGCCACCCTTCAGAGAAAGACTGAAAATACGGGAAAATACCTTTACAGGATGATAGCGGGATAGAACTGTAAAATACGGGCGAATCCCGGGAAAAACGGGAGGGTTGACAGGTATAGTCGGAAGTGGTGTTAGTGAGGCCAGCAGGGGGTGCTCAACCTGCGGTCTGTGTGGGTCCTAATGCTCCAGTATAGTGACGGGGACTCTATACTGCTCAGTAAGCACCGTCTTTCAGATGAGATGTTAAACCGAGGTCATGACTCTCTGTGGGCGTTAAAAAACGCAGGATGTTCTTGGTAAAAGATTAAGGGGTTAACCCTGGATGCTGCATAATGGTGCTGGATGAGGAGATTCCCTCTAATGTGTAAAGTGCTTTGAGTGTCCAGAAAATCGCTATATAAATGTAAGGAATTAAAATTATTATTAATTATTAAACAGCAGTGAGTTTGGTGAACTGATGATCTTACCAGTCACAGTCATTTCTGTTGAGGACGTGAACACAATGGCAAATCAGCGCTGTTTAAAGGGCATGAAACCCCACTCTTTCAGTTTAAGTTTACCTCAGAATTTTTTAATGCCCTGCTACCTTTGTTATTTATAATTTCATATACACATAACCACAATTTGTTCTATCATTATAAAGATAATCATGGTTATATAAACACTTTAAATGAGGAGGACTTCTCTCCTCCTGAATCCCTGAGTCTGAATGCAGACACACTGGACAGCAGTGCAGCAGGTCTCTTGCCCTGTCTATTCCAAGCACTAGCCCTGTCGGTAATCTGGAGGATTTTAAACATGTGTGAACACAGCTGCACAGTTATAGGCCATGTGTCTGAATGCTAATGAATTCAACTGAAAGACAAAGTTCGCCATTCTCCAATTCTCGTACTGCTCACAGTAGCAAAAATGCTTGCTGCAAACCAACAGCTTTGCTGTATCTGCCCTGACAGCATCACCGGGAAACACATGCACCAAACGCTGTGAATCATGGAAACACGCATATATGACCCTTAATGAACGGCTAAATACTGCTTGGCAGGTCTGCTTTGCCTTCGGAAAGCACGTGCTGTCATGAATAATTAAGAAGCAGGGTCTTCTCATAGGATAAGAAATCTCTGCTAGCAGATTCGCTCTACGTCACTGGTTTTGATCCGCCCCAAAAATTATTTTAAACCCGGAAGAAGAAATTAGCTGACTAAAGCTCAGAATTATCCAGTTTTCCCCACAATTACAGCTGACAGATGCTAACGCTGTCTTAACTGATGCCCAACACACACACACACACATCTGTTAACATCTCAAAAGTACTCCAGGGTGTCCTGAACCTTTAAGAATGCGCTCCGCAGAGCTCAAATGTTAGCGGCAAATGGACGTTTTGAAAATTCCAGTATCGTGACAACACTAATTGTTACCAATTTAAGTAAATTGAACATAAAACAAGTAAGTTCTCCCAAAACAAACTCAGGAATTGTGTTGCTTCAGCTCATTTTAATCAAGTATTCTGAACTAACAAATGTCATTTTTTGGGAGTGTGCTGCTGCCAAAAACATCCTTAATTTAACATTCATTCATTCGTTTTCCTTCAGTTTAGTCCCTTATTAATCAGAGGTCACCACAGCGGATTGAACTGCCAACTTATCCAGCATATGTTTTACACAGCGGATGCCCTTCCAGTCACAACCCATGCAATAGGAAACACCCATACACACTCATTCTCACACACACACACACACTCATACACTACGGCTAATTTAGTTGATCAATTCCCCTATAGCGCATGTGTTTGGACTGTGGGGGAAACCAGCGGAAACCCACACCAACACGGGGAGAACATGCAAACTCCACACAGGAACACACACTGACCCAGCCAGGACTACTTCCTATGAGGCCACAGTGCCGCTATTATTATTGTTATGATTATCTAATATTATAATTGTGTAGTTTTTAATACATATGTTTTTTTGTTTACCTCTATATAAGTGCATATATATCCCAGTATATATATATATATAAAATGTATTTATTTATTTAAGTTCGTGCAAAACATTAAAAACAAGATTTAAAAACAATATTTGTTTTCTAAAAATAAAAACATGATAAATAGTATAAAGCACAATGTTATAATCTTATGCTGCTTCTATGTGTTAATGTGATGATTTATTTTTATTGTATTAAACTTGTTTATTTAATGTTTTCAGTTTATTATGCTTTTCTGTCAATACTCTCTACTGTCCTATCCGTTAAAGGCAAAAACCCAGAAATAAATTATTATAAAAAAAAACATATGCTGGATAAGTTGGTGGTTCATTCCACTGTGGCGACCCCTGATTAATAAAGGAACTAAGCCCAAAAGAAAATGAATGAATGAATGAAATGCTTTAAAGTCCTCGAATCTGGTGTTCATGAAAGAGCGCAAACCCTGTGCATACAGCAGGAGTGATGAGTAAAGCCAGGTGTGTGTGTGTGTGTGTGTGTGTGTGTGTG
>CAIGQZ010032270.1:5409470-5423139 GCA_903798205.1 Danio tinwini | reverse complement strand
CCGCAGCTGTATCCCTTTTCTATTGTAAATATCTACAAACTTAGTACAACACCTCACAACAAATAAAACTAAATAAAAATAGGAGATTATATTAACAGTATACAACATATAAACAGTTGCCATGGGTAAAAATAAATAAATAGGTAAGATAATAGTTAAAACATTTAATTAACCAAATGAAATGTACATATTGCTTCATGTTTTTTTTAGCTTTTCTGTTTCTAATGTTACACAGTGTAGTACCGTGTAGTTTAATCTCTTTCATAAAATATTCACAGTTTGGCAAAGCGTTAGCTCATTTCTTTAAATATATATTTTTCAAGTGCTGTAGCTGTATCCCTTCTAGCACCAACCGGACTCTTGTGTGTCGTCATAGATGGTGTGTCGTCACCGCGCGTCTCATGCATTGTGCGTCACTCACTGCGACACACGCGGCTCTTCCGTTTGGCCTGCAGACGCGCACAGTCGCGCTTTCATATTTTAGCTCGTAATTTACACCGAAATCCATCACAGTTATGGCCACCGCCGTCGTTCCCGTAAGGAAGAGGATCCTGAAGGAGGAAGACATGACGAAGATTGAGTTTGAGACGAGTGAAGAGGTGGACGTGACGCCGACGTTTGACACGATGGGCCTGAGGGAGGATTTACTGCGCGGGATCTACGCATACGGTACAAAACACCACAATAACCCTTCATAATACACGAAAATTACGAAATAAGCGGTTATAGACCAGTATATGAATGTTATTATGAGCTATGAGGAATATATGAACAGTCCTGATCAATATAGCGATGCTACACCGATCAGTAACTGCAGTATTACATTGTTTACATGATCAACAGAAGACTAGGGAATTAAAAGTGTATTATTTTAATATTTATAGTTGTTAATTCGTCACCCAGGCCTGTTAAACATGAAAACAACAGCTTTGTTTGTGGTTGTGAGATGGAGACAGTGCTTCTGTTTACATTCTTGCACATATAATCGTATATTATGTAGTTTTATTCATGTAGTGTTATCATTATGATAATATGTTGGTCATGGTGTTTGATAGTGTTGGTTATGTAGTTTTATTCATGTAGTGTTATCATTATGATAATATGTTGGTCATGGTGTTTAATAGTGTTGGTTATGTAGTTTTATTCATGTAGTGTTATCATTATGGTAGTGTTTTGGTAATCGATACTTACAGTCACTAACACAGTAGTAGTATGTCAGTATGCTTACGACATAACAATAGACTGCTATTGTAGTAAATAAAGCACAAGATAGCATCAAATAATTATATAGTAATAAACAAAAATTGCTGGGAGAAAATTACTTTACAATATAAAAACAACTATTTACATGGATACAATTTTTTTTTGTGGCCTGAAATGTAAATGTTGTTCAAAAGATGAAACTATTAGTAACAATAATTATACAGTCCTGGATGTAATGTAAAGCTTTGACTAACCAATAACATTAAGGTAAGGTTGGTTTTATATTTGCACATTCGTTCAGTGACAACTTGTTGCTGTATTGTTTACCATGATACTTTGAATATTCAGTCTGAAATCATGTAAATATGACTCTAAAACATCATTAGTACTATTTAATCGACTGTGATCAGTGCTGTACTCTTAGTCATTGGCCGCTAGTATGATTTTACTATGTAGGTTTTGCAAAGAATATAATTATATTAAGGAAGACGTCTAAATGTGTAAATGTAAAACCAAAATTACCTCAATAAATTAAAAAAGTGTCAAAAAACTATTAAACTCCATACAGCACTAGCTAGTTTTTTCAGCATGAAATAAATTTTGCTGACTATGAATTGGATCTGTTTAACAATCAGCTGTCCAGCATGTTTAATAGATGCACAGGTTAAGATAAAACAAAATTATAATATACCTATCTTCAAAGGGTTTTACTATTCTCTATTTATTTTAACAACACACATTTTTATTTGACATACAAAATTATTTTATAATAAACTTATTCCTTTTATTTGTTTTTAACTCAAATTAACCAATGATTTTGTGCAGTGCTCATATGATAATGATGCACATCAGCTGCTTTTCACATTTTGAACAGATTATATATATTTTTTGCAAATATTGAATGATTTTGATCTGAGAAAAACACTGGATTATTTATAAGATGTGCCTCTGAATTACGACGTTAAAAACCTTTTCCTGAAGAGCTGGACTCCTGTGATGCCATATATTGAGCCATATTGTTATCATCAAATTCACTCCTTTCTTTCTTCACTTTATCCATCTGCTTGTCCTCTTTTTATTTATTTATTTATTTTTAGATATAAAAGAGGAAAAAAATGATGATCGTAAGGTAGCTAGAAATTGACAGACTAACATGCAAAAAATGTATTATACTGTATCGTACTCTATGCAATGTTGTAATAATAATAAAAAAAGGTTAAAAAATTTGCATCCATGTATATTAATATATAAAATTAAACTTAGAATTATATACGAATAAACAAAAATGTTGAGAAAAAAACAGTAAATAAATACTAAACTAACAGTAAATAAATACTAAACTAAAACTAAATCTACACCTATTTTTTTTGTGGTCTAGTATTTGTGCTCCTAAGGATGTTTTTTGTTCTCTACATGTATTTACAACCATTTCAGTAGCTAGAAATTGTAGGATTAACATGCAAAAATTTTTTACAGTGTCATGCTCTATGCAATGTTGTATTCTTTAATGTAAAAAATTAGATAGATTCAACTTTATTGTCATTACACATGTACAAGTACAAGGAAACGAAATGCAGTTTAGGTCTAACCAGGAGTGCAATAGCAGCAAGTGCAGGATACAGGTATAAGTTATAAAGTGCAGTTATAGAAAAACTATGGTGATATTTACAAATGGATGTACTATGAACATTATATACAGGTTGTGTTAGCTATAAACAGAGATTAACAATAAGTGATCATATGTACAGGTTGCTGTTAATAATCAGAATTTGTATTCTTTAATAAAAATAAGTGTCTCTTATAGCATCCATGGATTTAATAAACCATCAGCCTTTTCTATATCATTGCGATAGCTTTAAATGATTACAATATGGGTTGATACATCAGTGTGTCTTCAATCTTTAGCATATACTGAATTCTCTGTGTGTTTTCCCTCAGGTTTTGAGAAGCCATCGGCCATCCAGCAGAGAGCCATCAAACAGATCATCAAGGGCAGAGACGTCATCGCACAGTAAGTTAAGACTGCTGTTAATGTGTGCAGAATATCAACACAAGCCTTCTGTGGCTCTTACAAATAACAAACATCATTAAATAAGCCCTAATGTTAGGAAGGGAAACTTCCATAAACTCTTTAATTGATGGGACCAGATTGTTTTTACATGCAGTAGACTCCAGGATCAATTAATTCTAAAATTAAAAACTGAGTAAAACCATATTGATCACATTGACATCAATAGTTTTCTTTTTTTAGAACTTTTTTTTCTTGTTTATTTTTTTCTTAATCTTGATCTATAGACTGTAAGAAATGGGATTTTTTCCCCTTTTCTTTCATCCTTTTTTGTTTCTCAGGTGCATTCATCCTGATTTATGAGACGAAAGATTTGCTTTTTTTTGCTTTTTTGCACTTTTTTTCCTCAAGTCTTGATTTATAAGGTGTAAAAATGTGATTTAATTTTTTTATCTTGTTTTGTTTCTCGAATTAGTCTTGATTTATGAGATGTAAGAAATGTAAATATTTCTTTTGATTTCTCAAGTGCATTATAGGCATGAGATGATAACCGATTTCAAGATTTAATGCAGTTTGGCAAAGTCAAGGTTTTAAAACTGCTAACATTTTCTGTAATGCCATTCCTAAGGTATATGTAAGGTGTTTTTTAATGTGTTATAAAGAATTCTGTGTTTCTGAAATTAATGATGATAGCAAAAGTCAATGATTTGTTTTAATTATTTAGTTGGACATAATACACTAGGCCCATGCCTAGTGCATTAATCTTAATTTAAGATATGAGAAATGTGATTTTCTTTTTGCCTCAATTGTTTTTCAAGTGCATTCACCTTGATTTATAAGATGTAAGAAATTAGTTTTTTTTTTTCATATTTTCCCTTTTTTGTTTTAATTTAAGATAAATTTGTAGCAGATTGATCAGACGACAGTAAAATAAGTCTATGCAAGTGTCTTGACAGATTTTATTTGTAAACTGAATTAAAAAGATCGATGAGAATTTCTGTAGAAGCTTCCAGTTGTTGCTAAAACTACTCGGAGATTGTTTAAATAATTTCTTTACTCTGTATTTGCGTATGTTTCTGTATTTGAGTACTGATGTTGATGTAGGAAAAGTGCTGTAAGTATTATTTACTTCAGTCTGCTGTTATAGAACCAGCAGAAACCCTGAGCAAAGTGCTGTTAATAAGGCATTAAATACATGCTGTTAGTCTTTTATTATTATGTAAATCGTCTAACAGAGTTTCTGTTGTTCAGGTCACAGTCTGGAACTGGTAAAACAGCCACCTTCTGTATCTCAGTGCTGCAGTGTTTGGATATACAGGTACGTCTGCGCTACTCGTTTACAGCTAATTAAATTTTTCAACTTCTTCTAAATTGGGTTTGATATATATTATTTTGTTTATTTTTTTCTTTTGTATAAATGTGTTTGTGTGTAATTTTATTGTTAGTTTTTATATGTGTTTTTTGTAAAAATAAGAGTGCAATTGTTAAAACAAGATATATTTACTGGAGCTGCAAAATTAAATAATTCTTGTTTTATGAGAAAAATTGGTATGTTTTGAATTTATTATAATTTTTTCAAGTTTTGGCTTGATATTTAGTTCTTTTTGTATTCATTTTTTATGCATCTTTATTTATAAAGTGACTTGTTTTGTAAAAGTGTGTTGATTTAAGCATTTTCTTTTTCCTTACATTTCAGTTTGAGTTATTTAGTTTTTTTTTGTACATTTTATTTCATACATTTCCTTAAATATTTTTTTTTGTTCATGTTGTAAATGTATTTTATGCTTTTAATTAACAATAACTGTATACCCTATATCCTGTTAGGTTCGAGAGACTCAAGCGTTGATTTTGGCTCCGACCAGAGAGTTAGCAGGACAGATCCAGAAGGTAACATCAAGATTTAGCTTTTTTTGTTTTATTTTTTTAATATATTAAATCTAGATTTTTTTAATGAAAAGCAAGTCTTAAACTGTTTTAGAATTTTTTTTTACATTATTTAATGTATTATTTATTGTTGTTAATGTCTTTTTATTGGTACATAAACCTTTTTATTATAGAAAAGTATTTATAAAGCTTGTGAATAATAATTTTTTTCATGAAATAGCCATAGTAGCTGATAAGGCAATAAACTCAGCTCAATAGCTGAATATTAACTGTATGCTGTGGTTCTACAGGTTCTTCTGGCTCTGGGAGACTACATGAATGTTCAGTGTCACGCGTGTATCGGCGGCACAAATGTAGGTGAAGATATCCGGAAGTTGGATTACGGTCAGCATGTGGTAGCAGGAACGCCTGGACGAGTGTTCGGTGAGTTTTCTCCATCCGTCAGCATTATTGCTATGATTTATGTTGCCAGTGGCCATCAGAATGCCCCATAGCCTATTTCTAAATCACTTTTAAATACTAACTTGTTTTCATTGGCCTATTAGGAAGTGTTTTTTCATTTGTGTTTTTAATTTTCTAGCTCATTTTTGCGTCTCTAGTTTATATAGTGTTTGGTTAATCTTGTGGCTGTTTTACCCTTTGTATTGTTTAGATTGACTCCCCTGTTGGTTATGTTGGTGCTGTTTTTGCCTCATTGACTTACATTATAAGGATATTTACTGATTGCAAAGCCATGACGGCATATAATCATGGATTCTTGATTGTTGCTGGTTTTCCCTTTTGAGATTAAGAGATAAAATATGTAATTTTTACTGTTGATCATCAGTTGTCTGCGCTAACTCTTTGGACAGTCCTGTGCAGAAGAGTTTCTGGCTTTATTATGGAGTTTAGGGGAGTAAAACTGCAGATTATAGTGTGTGTGCACAAGTACACTTACTGTGTTTACTGTGTTCTGAGAGCTGAGGGGACTATTTTGATTGTTTCCCCCTCTGCACATGAGTCTTATTTCCCCTTCTGTTCCTCAGACATGATCCGTAGGAGGAGTTTAAGGACTCGCGCCATCAAGATGCTGGTGTTGGATGAAGCTGATGAGATGCTCAACAAGGGTAATAGGACAGTAAATCATATCTGTGTCCAAATTTAGCTGAATTATGATATTTAATGTTAACTTTTGAAGCAAAAAAAACTGACATTGCAGTATTTAATTTTTCTGCTGTACACATTGTGATATTCAGTATCATTTGGCCAGATGCCTTTTGAAGAGCCATTGCAGAAACCGTAATAAACAAATAACAAGCATTAATAAATGCAGTAGAGCAAAGACACAAATGAAATAAACAGCGCTTTATAGTTTTCTGGGAGTCTAACAGTATTCAAGTACACAAGTTGAATAGTCAAATGTTAAAAAGCTCTCTATAGTCTTCATTGTGTACACATGAAGGTGGATCCGTCCGTGCCACTTCAGTGGCGCTTTCTCAACTTTTCATGTGCTGGCCGGCGGAAGCACCAGCCAATCAGATCGCTGTATATAAACCATGCAAATACACCAGCTCAGACAGTAGCCGATTGCTGACTAATTTCATTGGCTGACGCTGCTATGACAATCGCGTCAGCCCCAACTTCAGACACGCCCTCTGTCAAGTGTTGACGCTGAAGCCCCATGTAAATGGGGTGTTACAGATTGTACCAATCACCTGTGGACTAGGGAAAGGGGTTGAAATTCCGGGAGAAATGACAAACCGGGAGGTGGGTCTGAAATACGGGAGACTCCCGGGAAAAACGGGAGTGTTGGCAGGTTTAGAGTAAATGGGCTATATAAATACACATTACATTACACTTAAATACAGTTAATTATTCTTAAAAGTTGCAAACATTATAATTTATTGTGCCTGAATGTTTTAAACTGGCTTAAAATGCTTGCATGGGACTAAAGGAGCATGCAAATAATGCTTTATTAGTAATATTGTGGAGTGTAACCATAAATCATGTATTTTTCAACTGTGGCTACTATAATCCTGACTTCACGTTTCAAATAATTATTCATTGTAATGTACATTATTAATGTACACAATGCGCTATCGAATTCTGTAACTGTATTGAATTCTGTTAAAATATATTAGTTTTAATTATACATTTAAAAGTGTGAAAGAACTCAAGCTGTTGTGCATTCAACAGAAAATTAGTTGTGAGCTAAATGTTTAAATGCATGCAAAAGTTTGTGAATGCACTTCAGCATTGCAGAATAAGGTCAATAGGCGTCACCTGCTGGAAGAGACTGAATTTGCATTTATCTTCATATTCATGTTTTTAAAAGTGAATGTGTTGGGTTGCTTTAATTTGGAGTCTCAAGATTTGTTAGTTCATTAAAAAATTAGCTAAAACCCCACATAATGTATATAAATATATATTTTTACTAGTCTAATTATTGTTTTTTTTTCTTTTTTTCTTCTAAACCTTTAGTAGGGGTATTCAAGTAAATAATCCTCAGGATTCAGTGTTTCCTCTAGATTTTTTTCCAGCTGTGGCGGCAGGACTTTTACACAGATGTACCAACTACCTATGGTGTTATTTCAATGACACATGTTGTGAGCGCACTAATACAAGTCTAGATCTCATTTATGTAATACGAGCATGCGAATCTCTGCTTGCGCGCTGATTTCCTCTGTTCGTGCACAAAACTTCAAACCCTCAAATATACGCTGCTCAAGTGCAGATTTTCATGTGCCTTAAATAAACGCTGCTGAAGTACGATTTAGTGCGTTTATGTGACTACATCTCCAACATTTATTAGATTTTCTAGGAATGTTTATGAATGTCTTTAATAGACCTACAGAGCAGCATTAATGCGTCCTGAAGTAAAGTGAAACAGCTGTAAACTCCAGCCAGATAAAGTCATTGTATGCAGAGCCATAGACCTTTATCTATACAGTATAATTATGGAAACCGTGTTCATCTTAACTGAAAGCTACACAGTGTTTGCTGGCCTCACGCAGTCCTGTCAGTCAGTCAGCATGTCACCGTAAAGGGTTAAACAAATAACGCACAGCACTACTACGGTTAAAGAAAAGTTTGCGCTGTTATAATTCACTTACCTTTTAATACGTTTTAGTGCGATTATAACCTGCTATTAAAAAAACAACGACTTAATGTTTTGAATGGAAAGCTGTAATATAGCTGTAGCGGGATGAATGTTGGTGTGGCACCCTGTCTTGGAAGAATGAATATAGCGGAAACCATAGGATATATACATGAATTACAGGTAAATGCAATACTTCTTAAGACATTTTAAAGACTCTTTCAATACATGAAGGCTTTATCATCACTTTAGGTTTTTCCTAGTAACATTTTACCTTCCAGTATATTTAAAGAAAGCATTACTAGAGAGACTTGGCTTGTGATAACTCCTTATTAATGCAATACAGAAGGAGTTATTACAAGGTAAGACTCTGGAGTTGTGCTTTCTTTAAATATACTGTAAGTTAAAATGTTACCGGTTAAAACCTAAAATGAAGATGAGTTCCTTAAAATGTATTGAAAGAGTCTTAAAAAGGGTCTTAAGAGGTATTGATAATAAATCTATGGTTCCTGTATATACCCTGTCATATCAAATTGCTTTAAAATATATTTTGGGTATTTTACAAGCTCATTATACTGCCTGCCCAGCCCTAAACCACTTCCATAAGCCTGAGAGGATGTGTGTAAAGCAGAGAATGATGTATTGATCTCTCTCTCTCTCTCTCTCTCTCTCTCTCTCTCTCTCTGTGTGTGTGTCTCTGTGTGTGTGTCTCTGTGTGTGTGTCTCTGTGTGTGTCTCTGTGTGTGTCTCTGTGTGTGTCTCTGTGTGTGTCTCTGTGTGTGTGTGTGTGTGTGTGTGTGTGTGTTGTTTGCTCAGGTTTTAAGGAACAGATTTACGACGTGTACCGATACCTGCCGCCAGCCACCCAGGTGTGTCTGATCAGCGCCACACTGCCACACGAGATCCTGGAGATGACCAACAAGTTCATGACTGACCCCATCCGCATCCTGGTCAAACGGTGAGAGCTGGATTACTGATGAAACAAACAGATTTTACTTAAAAAAAAAACATAAAAATTAAGCAATTAGTTGTCTATATTCTGTGCTGTATTTGAGCCTCGTCACTACACGTTCTGTTTGAATGGGTGTGGCAAATTCTAGACTCAAGTACACGCCCACTGCAGTGATTGGTTGACAGTTTTGCATATTAACTGGGCAATAGAGAGGTAAGGTCTAGATGGGATACAGCTGCAGATATGCACATCAATACAGTATAGTTTTTGTGGCACTATACAGCAATGATTAATATTTTTACATTACTGTGAGGGTTACTGTGGGTTTGGGGTATGGGTAGACATTTATATAACACAGTTTATTGAGTAATTTTAATAATAAATATGAAGAATACTTTATATGATTACTGTTACTGTAATAATTACAGTACTGTAAAGGGTAGGGGTAGACATTGTTAAAGAACAATTTATGGTTAAGTTAATAAATGTATATATTTCTCATTAACTTCCAACTGTGGCTGTTTCTCTTTAAGCAACAACCCAATAGAAACTGAGTGCATTTAGGCCACGCCCCCACAATGTGGAGAACAATCTAAACTGCTTCACTGATTTTCTATTGTGGGAGGATTTCTCATTGTCATTTGACTAATAAAAAAAATAAGCAATGTCTGGAAGTTGCTTTGTGACAAAATGTAAAGTAGACGAGCTAAAAAAATCCAGAACCAAGTTTTTATAATCTGTCGACCCCAAAAAATGAGTGTTTAGGGCAAAAAAGTAGAGTGCAAAGTCTCGCAGAATGAGCAACACAGATTTACTAGATTATCCATGCATCATTTTTATGAATAATTCTGAGTATCAAATATGGTTATCAGGGTTTTGAGGAAGGTTTATTTCCAGAACATTTACCTTCTATGTTCCTCAGTGGTGAAATGATCTTCCAGAGTCTCAAAACCTCTCAAAGCTTTGGAAAAATTGAAAAAGGGTTAATTTATTTATCTCTTAATTCTCTTAATATAGTATTACATGCATGTTTTGAAATGACAGATCATTTTTGAATTGCATTTAATTAATAAAAAAGAAAACATTTAAATATAGTATTTTACTGTGCTTTAAAATATCATTAATGTTAATTAAAAGCATAAGAATATTTCTTTACATGTTGACTTTTTAAAATGGGATAATGTTGCATATTTTTGCTGGCTGTTTTATAGTCAAATAAACTAAAAAATTAATGAAATATTAAGATATTTTGTCTGAAAATTCCCTAAATGTGTAGTAACAATGTAGATGTATTATATTTTAATGTCTAGGTTCCAGTGTTAACTTGTTTATCACATGAATGCATTATCTGAACACAAACGCATGTGTTTGATAAGATAGTTATTACTGTGCTGATGAGCACTGTTGTGTGTGTTTTCTGCAGTGATGAGTTGACTTTAGAGGGCATTAAGCAGTTCTTCGTGGCCGTGGAGCGCGAGGAGTGGAAGTTTGACACTCTGTGTGATCTGTACGACACGCTGACCATCACACAGGCCGTCATCTTCTGCAACACCAAACGCAAGGTCTGTCAGATTTACAAGCCAGTGTGAACTATGAGCCCTCATGGGTTTTAATGCATGAAAATGTACTGTTTTGTATCAGTTTATATTTATTTATTTTGAAAATATTCATGTAATAGAGAAGGGATCTGTGAGGGTCATCTCATTTATGCTGAGCACTGTATATGTATTGTAAAAAAAATGAGGTAAATAATTACTATCAAACTAATTATAATCCTGACCGTTCTGAATTTTGATTGTGTGTGTGTGTGTTTTCAGGTGGACTGGCTGACAGAGAAAATGAGGGAGGCGAATTTCACCGTATCTTCGATGCACGGAGACATGCCTCAGAAAGAGAGAGAATCCATTATGAAGGAGTTCAGATCTGGAGCCAGGTAAACACACACTTTTGCTCACAGTCATGGTTTGCTCATGGTTTGTTGATATCACAGTTTTAGGGTCACCTTTGTCATACGGTTCGGTATATATGATGTATTTATATGATGTATTTTTACTAAGTACCACCTCAGAAAAAAATAGTCTCTCCAAGTACCAACATACTGACCGTTATTGAAATACAGTAGTGTAGCAGGCCTTATTAAGCAGCTAAAGCTCTGCAAAGTTCAAAAACCAGGCAGATTAATTCCTATTATTATAAATATGTATTATTGTCAGCCTTTAAACATTATAAATAGTTTGAACATCAACACTGCACTGTGCTTGCAGGTAAAAATAAATAATGTTTAAATTGAATGTGCTTTCAAAAGGTTAATTATAAATGGCACTGTTTTTATAAAGTAAAAAGAAAACTGCTGTACTTTAATGTAAAGTATTATCAAAACCTGGAGATGTTCCTTGGACCTCATAAAAATAAGCTCTATGTCATCATATTCATATATAAAATGTTTTTGGTCATTTTTTAAATCGATGTTGCATGTATATATGACTTATTTGTATATCTTGAAATCTAAACATTAACTTGTATTTAAATTTATGATTTGGATTTGCATATTTAATTAGAAAGTAGATCTGCTTACTGCGTGTTAGAATAGGCTTTATGTGTCAGAAAAGCAAGTCATTAACCCAAACTTGTCAACATTGGGACATAAAAATACGGGATACGCCCCCAACAGCCGTTACAAATATGGGACATACGTTAGAAAATTAAAAATAAAATGAAAGGTTTAGTCTATTAAAATCAATTTACTGATCACATTGGTGGTATCGTACGCGTCAAGGGGTTAAAAGTGTGTTCATTTTTTTACTTAAATTATTCAGCAATTTCTTTGCGCACCACTAGAACACCTACACCTGGTACACCTACCATAGCTTGTAAAACCACTGAAATAGAGCATTGCATGCTGTATATAATCTTTACAGAGGGAATTGTTCTCCTCAGGGACATAAAGCATTACTTTGCTACAGCAATCCACATGTAAAAATGTTTAGATGTCTTTTTAGAGGCTAAAATCATATCAAACAGCTTTAGAATTTGTCTACCTTTACAAATATTGTCATAAGTATTGAAAATACAGTTCATATTCCTCATGTAAACAGGATGTCACCTGGTGTTCATGTCTGGTACTGCAGCCAAAATAAATCTCACTGAAAGCTCATTTTTTTTTAGATATCAACTTCAAATTTGTAGTGTACTTTGTTCAGATATTTAGCTTTGATTTTCTCAATTTGGGGCTAAAACAGGTTGGGTAAACATCTTTTATGTGATGTACTGTTCATAAATGTACTGGTTCATAAACATGAAGGCACATAACTTCTGTGTTATTTACCTTTTTAAACGTATTTTCTCTTCAGCTACATTTATCTGACATCGCTCTTCTTTAAAGTGAGACCCAGCTTAAATCTGTGCACCTAAGCACTGAAGATTGACATTCATTTAACCTGAGCATGTCCTTTGTGTGTGTTCAAAAAGTGGGAGCAACAGTTACGAGGTTAAACAATAGATCTTTATTGATAATCCATGAATAGCCATAAGTTGCTGATGTGGCAATAAATGAACAAACAAAAAGGATGATGTGTTTGTCTACTTGCCGTTTTCTGTCCTGCATTAAAGCTGCTGTAGTGAGATGGTAACTCTGTTGTTGTTTGTGTGCTGCAGTCGAGTGTTGATCTCCACAGACGTTTGGGCCAGAGGTCTGGATGTGCCGCAGGTTTCCCTCATTATTAACTATGATCTTCCCAACAACAGAGAGCTGTACATCCACAGGTACACACACACAGCTTAGCGCCATGATAATAAAGCCCTGAGTGAATGCACACTATAGAAGAATAAATTGCAAACAGCCCTAAAATGGTTTGGAGGTTTATTTTATTATTAATAATTAATATATGATTAACTATTATATTATTATTATTATTATTAATGGTTTTTATTTGTATAAATCGATTGATAGTTCCTATGCATTATTTTAACAAATTGCTGAGAAGGCATTTAATTTCATTACATTATTATTAACATATTATTAATTATTATATTTCATTAATGTTTTTTGTATAAATCAATAGATGGTTCCTATTAGAGGTGTAAACCTACACTGGTCTCATTGTTCAGTTCGGTTACGATTATCATGTCATCGATTCGATATCTCGGTGCATCACAGTGCATTGACGATGCTTTCCATACACAGTTTTAAATGTTCTTCACTACACAGCAATTTTTGTATTAAAATGTATAAATTATATTTATAGTTATATAATTTTATTTATATTTATATACTATTTGTAATACAATTTTGACCTTTAATACAAACAGTAAGATATATAAACTGTACCTTTAAACAACACGAGCATTTATAGCAAACAATATAAACAAATATGAATATCCCGCTCGCTTTCTGATCCTTGTCTACCAAGTTCTCTTACACCCCTATCATTGGTCACACACTCAACTGAAAGGGCTGCGATTGGCTCTTGCGCACTGCGCTCTTCACAGATGAGTGACACTGTGTGTGTGTGTGTGTGTGTGTGTGTGTGTGTGTGTGTGTGTGTGT
>CAIGQZ010032270.1:5383543-5399826 GCA_903798205.1 Danio tinwini | reverse complement strand
GTGGTAATTCTATAGTTGCCATGGTAATATGGTAACTGATCTGTTGCTGTAATGCTACAGTTGCCCTGCTAATATAGTAACTGATCTGTAGTGGTGATTCTATAGTTGCCATGGTAATTTGGTGATTCTATAGTTGTTGTAGTTTAGTAATTAATCTGTTGTGGTACTTCTGTTGTTGCCATGGTAACAATAATTTTAGCAATTGATTAATGCAGTAATTGATCTGTTGTGGTAATACAACATCTATTCTAATTAAATTAGTAGTATTAGTAGTATTAATCTGTTGTGTTTATTCTACAGTTGGCATGGTAATATTGTAATTTATCTCTTGTGGTAATTCTATAGAAAACACAAAAACCCAACCCAATACACCACAGTTTACTGTAGTGAAAACTAAAGTATACTACAGTATATCACTTCATAGTTAATGCTACAGAATGCTGCAGCGCTTCATTAAACCGTTTGTAAATACTAGGTTATATATAAGCTACTCCATAAAACACTTTATTATAGTATGGTTAAAAAAATACTAATGACTATATTGTTTTTTCATGTGTGTGTCCAGTGCTGACTGACTGAATGACTCTGTATAGGCTATATATGGATTATCCCGGGTCAGTCGCGTCTCTCCGCTTCAGTCTCTCCGCTCGGCAACGGCAGTTTAATAATCCTCTCAGCGGGAGCAGCAGCACTCAACACCGGGGAGGATCTTGATTTCTGCCGGTGTGAGTGCTCGGAGAGCCGGTATGTCTGCGCAAAATCCGCTTCAGGTGGTCAACATCCCCTGGAGGAACAACAACTTCAGCCTGATGAGCCGCGAACCGCCGCTGTCCGACCAGGGGGAGACCATCATCGGTGTATACCTGCTCATACTCGGTCAGTGCGCTTTTACCACACTCTACCTCAGCTTTACCTCAGTTTTACCTAAGCTTTACCGCGGTTTTACCTCACTAAATCACGACCAGTAACTTTAAGAGGCATATAATTTTTTACAGAGCACATTTTGCTCAATAAGGCGAGTTTGAATTATTCGAATAACGGTAATTTCTAATCGAGTTTTGAAGCTCTTTATGCAAGAAATAGCGCATTTCCAAGATTCCGACATGATTTAAGGTGTTTTTTTATCTTAAGGTGACTGATGTTATTGTCGTAATCTGAGCACTACTGTCTAATTTATGTCTTATTTTGTTTTAAACAACCGAAAATAGTGAATATCAGCCATTTCCAATCGAGGTTTGTAACCGTTTTCTAGTGATCTCGCAAGCATTTTCGAAATTCCTACAAAACGTATTTTCTAAAACAGTGTTATGTTATGATATGCCTTAATGTGAGAACTTGTCTGATTGATGTTTGATTTTGTATAAGCAAGTTTAAAACAACTGACATTTGCGGATAATAGTCATTTCTAATCGAGTTTTGTAACAGTTTTCTATTATAACTTCCGCAATAAATAGCACATTTTCCAAATTCGGGCAAAATTAAACGTGCATTTCTAAAACAATATATTGAAGTTATGTGTGTAATGTCTGATTTGTCTGATTTTGTATAACAGTTACAACCAAAATACACTAATAACAGGCCCGTAGCCAGCCTGGTGAAAGGGGTGCTTCTTTTTTCTCAAAAAAGAGATTTAAATACTGCATTTAGTGACATTTTAAGCAGTACTTTTTATGCTGGATTAGCTAGTCAGACGTCATCATAACCACACTTTTGATGTACTAAAAATATTTCCAAAAAATTTGCAATAAAGAAAAATTAAAACAAGACAAATTTTTTTATTAGTTAAAGTTTTAAACTGTAGCCTACTGTTATTTATTAGCCGAAAAACAAACTGGCCAGCACATTCAACTGTCCTCAGTCTCAATTTGGCCATTAAAAAAAAAACAATCATTAAAACATTATAACAATAGTACATTTGAGAATTCCTGGATATCAACAATAGCCAAAATCTATTTAAATTATACCTGTAAAATGTTTTCTCTGTTTAAAAGCAATACAGTAGTGAAAGAACACTTCTTACATCAGATTATAGTCCCACCGAAGCAACAGCTATTTTCATTATTTATGATGGCAGAGCAGTCAAAATAGGACAAATGAGCTCATGTATGGGACACATTCTGGATCTATGTCAGTGAGGGGTGGGTCTTCCGAACCCCCTGAACCCCCCTGGCTACAGGTGTGAAAAGTTAGAACATGTTTTATGCTTATAAACATGTTTTTTTATAGAATTGTGGCTGTAAAAGCGCAACTACCGATGTTTCAGGCGCAGCTCAGATTTTCTCCAGGTCATAATTTGTTTTATTTATATTAATTTAGTCTAACAGAAGATTAGACCTGTCCAGTTTCATCTGGCATGCATCCCAGATCACCTTCTGAAGTGGTTTGAGTGATCGGATTTATATCCGATCAGAATTTAACAAATGAAGTGACCAAGCAGCCTCATAAACACAGACGTGACGGCATTAGCGCCTTTTGCTGTGAAGTGACATCTGACGGCGGAGGACTCTGCTTGCCATTAAAGCCTTCGTCGGACAGTTATTTAAAAAAATAATGGTAAAAATAGGGGGAAAGGGAGGTCATGAACAAGTCAATAAATATACAGAACGTTCCGGCTAATCAGCCTTTAATGCGGCCAGTTGTAGAACCTTATGGGTATGAACAGATTTTCATCTGTTAGGAAGTAACTTAAGCCATCCCCTGTTTGGCAGTCTTTTTGAACACATGTTCAATATTTTGCGATAATGACGCCGCTGCTGCCTTTTCTGCCACTCTGCTCTTTTCGACCCATAGCGTTACTCATTATGGATGTCGCACTAAAGATTCAAACGCTACACTCAGTGGGTTATGTATGTCACATGACTCGCGTCACATAATTGTGGCTTTGAGGCTCCATGGGATTCGAATTACTGGCCATAGTTATTTAAAATTACACTTTATTACAATATATATTAATATAAATATATTATATGAATTATATAATAAATGTATTATATAATATTAAATTACATAAAATAACTTAAAAAAAACAAATTCTGGACTTTTTGGCCGTGGGGGGTGGTTCGTTCGAACCACCTGAACCCCCCCCCGGCTACGGGAATGATAAACGGTCCTTTCATATCGAGTCTAATAACTCTTTTCTAATATGCGCAAGAAATATCGCATTTTCAAAATTTCAACAAATTTGTATTTTCTAAAACAATTTGTGATTGAAGTTATGATATGCCCTAATGTGTCTGCACTTATGTCTAATTGATGTCTGATTTTATATAACAGTAAAGCAAGTTTAAAACAACCGAATTTCGCAAATAACTGTCATTTCTAAGTTTTGTAATCATTGTAATGTTCCAACTAAATTAAACGTGCATTTTCTAAATCAGTAATGATTAAAAAGGTTATATTTAATGTCTCTGATAACTTATGTCTGATTTTGTATAACAGTTACAACTGAAATTCACAAATAACGGTCCTTTCATAGCGAGTCTAATAACTATTTTTCTAATATGCGCAAGAAATATCGCATTTTCAAAATTCAGACTAATTTAATGTGTATTTTCTAAAACAAGTGTGATTAAAGTTATGATGTCTTAATTTTTCTGAGAACTTTTGTTTAAGTGATTAAATTTTATAAAAAAAAGCTATTTGTACAACAATAAAATTTGCCTATAAAATTAACAATACTGTGTATCAGTAAACACCCGAAATTCGAAAAATAACCATAATTGTAATTGAGTTTTGTGACTCTTTTCTAATTTATATTCATTAAATAGCATGTGCCAACGCAGTGGCGCAGTAGGTAGTGCTGTCGCCTCACAGCAAGAACGTCGCAGGTTCGAACCTCGGCTGGCGTTTCTGTGTGGAGTTTGCATGTTCTCCCTGCGTTCGCGTGGGTTTCCTCCGGGTGCTCTGGTTTCCCCGGTACAGGTGAATTGAGTAGGCTTAATTGTCCATAGTGAATGAGTGTGTGGATTCTCCCCAGAGATGGGTTGCAGCTGGAAGGGCATCCGCTGCGTAAAATCGTGCTGGATAAGTTGGCGGTTCATTCCGTTGTGGCGACCCCAGATTGATAAAGGGACTAAGCCGACAAGAAAATTAATAAATAGCACGTTTTCGAAATTTCGACAAGATTTTATGTATTTTCTAAAAAAAAAAGTGTGATTGAAGTTATGATGCTGTTCTGTGTCTGAGAAAAAAATAGAATTTTATCTTTTAACTTTTAGGCTTTAAAAAAAGCAATTTGTATAACAATAAACAAACAAGGACAATGACAGAAATGGAGTAACCTGACAAAATGACACCTCCATTTTCTAATTAAATAGTGCAAATAGTAACAAACTATTAATCAATGAAATCTGTTGATGTTATTTTGTTGGTGTAAATTGTCTTTGATTTTGAGATATTAGGCTAAATATTATTTTTAATTCTGTTTTGATATGTATTTTTATGTGGTTTTAAGGTAATTCAGATGCAAATTAGGTTAACAAATAAACAAATTACAGATATTATTATTGTCATTATGTTTTACAGTGGGTGTGTAATGCTACTATACATACCATCGTAATGGTTTTATATTATTTATATCATATTTTGCATTATATAGACAGGCAATGAGTGTTTCTTGACTCGGTCCATCAGTATTTTTATATGTGATTATGTATGTAGGCATTATTTGTGGTTATGTGTACAGTTGTGGTTATGTATTGTGTTTTTTTTATAGTTATGGTTAAGTGTATATTTGTGGTTATACAGTGTGGTTATAGATGTAGTTGTGGAGATATATATATATATATATATATATATATATATAGTTATTGTGGTGTATAGTTATGGTTTATTGTTGTAGTTATGCATAAAGTTATTGTTTTGTATATAGTTGTGGTAATTTATATTATATTAAATATGGTTATTTATAGTTATATATTTGTGATTATATGTGTAGTTGTGGTTATATGTTGTGGCTATGTATATATTTGTGGCTGTATATATAGTTGTGCTTATCTACATTATGGTTGTTTATGTACATAGTTGTGGTGATGTACATACAAGTGGTATATACTGTAGTTGTGGTTATGTATGTTGTAGTTGTGATGTATAGTTGTAGTTATGCATGGTTATGCATATAGTTGTGATCATATATATTTATATATATTGTTATGGCTATGTATCTAGTCATGGTTATATATAGTGGTTAGACGTTTAGTTATGGTTATGTACTGTGTATAGTTGTGGTTAAGCTTATAGTTATAGTTATATACTATATATATAGTCTTATAGTGGTTAGGCTTATAGCTATGGTTTTGTACTGTATAAAGTTGCTTATAGTCTTGGTTTTATATAGTGGTTAAGCTTATAGTTGGTTATATATATTGCGGTTAAGCTTATAGTTATGGTTATAAACTGTATAGTTGTAGTTTTATATAGTAGTTATGCATACAGTTGTAGTTATATATAGTACTGGTAATTTATAGTTGTGGTAGTGTATGGTGTATATGTATATGGTTGTATTCTGGTTATATAGACTGTAGTAATCGGTGATGTAGAGGTTAGTGTGTTGCTGTAGCACAGTGGTGGATTAGTGCAGCTCAGATCTGAATCTCCTGTTCCTGATGGAGGAGTAAATCCACTCGTCTGTCTGTCTGTCACTGCTCATTAGTGAGGGTTAATCAGGACTAGTTTATTTGTGGAGCTCAGACTCACATCCACATTCATTAAGTAAAACACTGCGCTGCGCTCACATATCACTCCACTGTAATACTTCTCTCACAGTATTTACATGTTCTTTATTTAGTTGATTTAATTAGTATCATCCTCATTTGTAAGTCACTGTAAATAAACACATATGCAAGTGATTAAATGCCCTACAGCGTTCATGTATGCATTTGTGCGTTTACAGTTTTTTCCAATTGCTAACACACAACTTTTCAAACTAGTCTGGTTTTATCAAAATACTTAACACAATTCACAAAACCAGACACCCAAACTGCAAAATACCTCATATATCCTGCATAATGAAGCACTGCAACCAAAACTACACATAGCGTTATTAAATTTTATTTTTTTTCATGAAATGGCACACACTCCATTCATATTACCAGATTTTTGCCTAACCAACTACACACTATTGGGCATAATGTAAAGCTCCCCCAACTTTAGAATGCTTTGCCATAATACTAAAATATGTTTTAGAAATATGCTGTTGCTATATTTTTTATTTATATTTATATTATTTTATTATTTTATTTATGTTTATTATATTCAAATTATATATATATATATAAGACTTTTTCAGCACATTTCTAAATATAATAGTTTTAATAACTCATCTCTAATAACTGATTTATTTTATCTTTGTCATGATGACAGTAAATAATATTAGACTAGATATTCTTCAAGACACTTCTATACAGCTTAAAGTGACATTTAAAGGCTTAACTAGGTTAATTAGGTTAACTAGGCAGGTTAGGGTAATTAGGCAAGTTATTGTGTAACGATGGTTTGTTCTGTAGACTATAGCTAAATATAGTTTAAAGGGGCTAATACAGTTTTTCCCAATTGTTTACACACATTTTCTGAAAGCATGGGTCATATTGTCAGAACTCTATACACAAATCACAGAACACACACATTGGGCAAAACCCTTCAATTCTTCTGCAAAATCAAACTTTACATTCAAAACAATGTAATTTCTTCATAAAATGGTGTTTTGTTTTCAAATGACACACACAAACCATCACATGAAGAGACATTTATAAGAACCAGTTGATCACTTTTATCATAATGACTTACTGTAAGCCTTTTTTGTTCAGTGTTTCACTTACTACAGACAGTACACAGGCCTACATAGGCGCATTGTAAAACATTTTAGAATATTATTTTTATACAAAACACACAAATACACTGTACCAAATATATTTGACTGTAGTGTTCATCCCAAAGTTGCACATAACGTGGTCTACATATGTCATCAACAGAGCTATTTACAGAATAGTTACAGTAAAAACAAACTAAATAAGTTTGGATTTGGGTCATACACTTTCCATCCCCAGGCAGAAAACAAAGGGAGCTTAGGGTGCGCGCGCGAACTGAAGAGTGGGGGGGTGCAGAGGTCTGTGTGAACTGTACAGTGGGGATGGGTGCGCGCGAACTGAAGAGAGAAGGGAGAGGCGGGTGGAGAGGTGCGCGCTAACTGTAGAGTGGGGTAACACGCAGACTGAAGAGCACGTGCTCATGTACTAGGTTTCAGGCCGGACTGTACCTAAAATCTGAGGAGGGGGGGTGGAATTCCGGGAGATTTCCGGGAGACAAAACAATACGGGAGATGGGTCTGAAATACGGAAGACTCCCGGGAAAAACGGGAGTGTTGGCAGGTATGTCAGTTACATGTTGTAGTCATTGTGTCTGAAGTACAAGTAATTGTGTTTAAACACTAGGGAAAAACTGTAATTATGACCTTAAAATGGTTCTTAAAAAAATTAAAACTGCTTTTATTCTAGTCGTAATAAAACAAATAAGACTTTCTCCAGAAGAAAAAAATATTATCAGACATACTGTGAAAATTTCCTTGCTCTGTTAAACCATATTTCAAAAGGAAATAAAATTAAAAAGGGGGCAAATAATTCTGACTTTAACTGTATATATAGGGCTTGAACAATGCAGTCTAAATATTTTCCCCACAGTAGAGTAGTAGAATATAGTAGTTTCCCCCACAGTAGAGTACATTGTACAGGAAACTTGTACAGTTCATGAACGGCTGATGTCATACACCAAGTAAACAGGTGTCACCCAACTGATACACATGGAGTATACTACATGTGTACTACATGAAATTTTGGTTACATACCTGTTCTCCAGTCTAAAGGTCTGAATGACAGAGGCGACAGTTTGGTCAAACAACTCAAGGCTGCATTCTCTGTCCAGCCTCACACATCATCAGCCTATAGTTGATGACATGATCTACTAAGGTTGCTCTGATTTCATTTGAAAGTGTTGGCTATGAAGTCCTCTACCTGCTCTACCCCTACCTCTCACTTCTCCTCCCTCTCTTATTCTCAACCTCCCTCTTCCTCGTCCTCTCTCTGCAATGTCTTCCATTGTTGTTGTAAAAAAAAAAAGTTTTTCACTTGTGGTCTTTTCATAGTGCTTACATCCTGATTGAAGTGTTAACAATTAACCAATGAGGTGTTTGGCCATGTGACACATGTAATTGGCCAATTAGCTCATGGTGTCATTTTGAATGACAAACATGTTGTCAGATAGTTGTGTCTTATGCAGAGAATTGTTTTCAGTGCATTTAAAAAGTGTCATTTTGACATGCAAAATGTGTGTAAAGCAGAAAATGTGTTTAGACTCTTGGAGACTTGAGAAGACGTTTTGCTCTCTGTGTGTCAGTTTAAATAATTGTGCTGTGCATGTCACTTCAGTGTGTTGGCAAATGGAAACAAACTGTAATAGATACAAGTATTCCTTTACAGTTTTTCCTCAGTGGCTTTGGTGCATTTCTCACAACACTATTTACATTTGCACAACAGTTCATGCATTTCTCAAAACAATTAGTACAAACTGCAACACCTAGTGGATAACCTGCAGAAGCGTGTCACTTGCTCAACATGGAGAGCTCATTCCTCAAAAGCAAGTATTGATGTCAATGAAAGTGTCAGTGTCATCAAGATGAAAAGTCCTGCCACCATTGTTTATGAACAAGATAGTCAGATGTCTTTGTCATGTTTTTATTATGAGACTTTACTCTCTACATTTTTTCTAATGCAAAAAAGTCAGATTTTGGTGACACGTCCTGAAAATGCTCAAGACAGCACTATATACTATTAGCACAGCCATTTGAAAACTAGAGTAAAGTTAGACCACTGCATTTAGTGAGGTATCTGAGTGCAACACACTGAATATGAATGTTTCACATTTTTACTGCAGATGCTCTTTACAATTCTAATTTATTCACAGCATTGTGCAGAAGAATAAATACACTCTTATTTACAACAAACAGAAACTTCCTTTGTGTAGAGCTGAGCACAACTGTGAACAATACTGTAGGACATATTGGAACTGAACCTGCAACACACATAGCTCTGTAAATCATTCATGAAACTGTTCAATTTAAGAGATATTTTCAGCAAAAATAAAAAGATTTCAAGATTTTAATAAAATGAGCTCGACAGATTTTGACAACTAGTTCAACGTTTGTGTATGTAATGACTCCAGTAATGAAATGAGGACTATTAGTTTTATATGGAATGACTATTCAGCATCCACAAGTTTAGTTCATATTGACTGACATGACATAAGCAGATTATAATGTTATAAACAGCAGAGAGTTGTATGAAAGCAGTTGATGCATGTCCAAAAGCATTCGCAATTTGCTGGAAGGAATGAGGAACTGCTACTGTGATGAGCACAAATGACTAATTGTTTTGAGAAATGCATGAACTGTTGTGCAAATGTAAATAGTGATGTGAGAAATGCACCAAAGCCACTGAGAAAAACTGTAACACTTTACACTGAATACACCAGCTTTCAGCATGGCTCAAGCCTTCATTATATTTACAGATGAAAATACTTGATGTAGATTAGATGTAATATTATGTAAATATACGTGCATATATAAACTAAAAAATAGATTTTAAAAAATATGATTAATTAAAACATATGCAGTATATTTTTATCAACTATATACCTACAATGGATGATGCGGTGGCGCAGTGGGTAGCATGTTCGCCTCACAGCAAAAAGGTCGCTGGTTTGAGCCTCGGCTGAGCCAGTTGGCATTTCTGTGTGGAGTTTGCATGTTCTCCCCATGTTCGCGTGGGTTTCCTCCGGGTGCTCCGGTTTCCCCTACAGTCCAAACACATGTGGTATAGGTCAATTGGGTAGGCTAAAATTGACCGTAGTGTATGAGTGTGTGTGAATGGGTGTGGATGTTTCCCAGTGATGGATGAAAGAACATCTGCTGCGTAAAACATATGCTGGATAAGTTGGTGGTTCATTCCGCTGTGGCAACCCCAGATTATAAAGGGACTAAGCCGAAAAGAAAATGAATAAATGAATGAATATGCCTACATTTTTTTAAAATCAATTATAAATTAATGTTTTGAAGACATTGTAAATATTAATTAAAATTGTGTATTTAATTAATATATTCTATAATTAATGAACTAATTTGTTTAAATGTAAATTCTAGTGATTCTAGTGATATAGTGAAATAAGCTCACATATGACAGAATCCATTTGTTGAAATAAAATGTGAGAGCTTGCACAAACCTACCATAAAAAAGTCAAACTCTATAGAAATGATGTAAATACAGTATGTACTAATAAATCACCTGAGTTACATTATGCACATTTAATTAAAATATTTAAAATAATATGCATTTCAGTAATCCGATTATCTGTGCTTAAACATAATAAAAATATACAGCACTATTAATGCATAAAGTGACCGCAATTACTAATTATTTCTCTGAAGATGACGCATGATTAATGCTGTGTGTAATGTGTGTGCGTGTGTGTTTGTTTGTTTGTTTGTGTGTGTGTGTGTGTGTGTGTGTGTGTGTGTGTGCGCATGTGCATGTTTGTGCACATGTGTGTTTGTGTGTCTTTGATTGTGTGTGTGCTTGTTTGTGTGTGCATTTATTTGTGTATTTGTATTTGCTTGTACATGTATTTGTGTGTATGTGTGCGCGTTTGTGCATGTGTTTGTTTGTGTATATGTGTTTGTGTGTGTGTGTACGTGTTTTTGTGACATATCAGGACACAAATCTGTATAATGACACAGGTATGACACAGGTATTACAAAAAGGAGGTGAAATACGAGGACATTTATGACGTCCTCACTTTTCAAAAAGCTTATAAATCACACAGGATGAGTTTTTTTCAGGGAGTAAAGCTGTACACTGTCTCCTGTGATGGTTGGGTTTAGGGGTAGGGTGGGGTGAGGGCAGTATAATATATGGTTTGATCTGTATAAAATGAATGGAAACCTATGTAATGTACCCACTTTTCACAAAAACAAACGTGTGTGTGTGTATGTGTGTGTGCAAGCATGTGTTTGTGTTTTTGTGTGGGTGTGTGGATATGTTGGTGCGTGTGTTTGTGCCCACATGTCTGTTTAAGTGCATGTGTGTGCTCACGCATGTATGTGTGTGTCTGTTTGCTCATGTGCATTTCTGTGTTTGTGTGTGCTTGTGCACATTTGTGTGTGTTTTTTTGTGTGCGTTTGTGCATCTTTTTTGTGTATGGTGTATGTATGTTTGTGTTTGTGTGTTTTTTTTAATGTGTCTGTGTGTGTATGTGTGTTATCAGGCTGGCTGTCATGGTTCGGGAACAGTATCGTGATCTTCGTGCTCTTCAGGCAGCGCTCCACTCTCCAGCCCACAGATTACCTGACTCTGAATCTGGCCATTTCTGACGCCAGCATCTCGGTGTTCGGATACTCGCGCGGCATCTTGGAGATCTTCAACATCTTCAAGGACAGTGGCTACATCATCTCCTCCGTCTGGACCTGCAAGGTACTGCAGCGCTTCTCATCTACACACCTTTACTCTTCATCTTTTCTTCCAACTTGAGTTATTTTAAGAATCAGTAGCAAATCTGCAAGTTCACAAGTAGTTCTATGGAGACCTGAACGGGACGTGGTGGTGGGGAAAAATGGGTTGGAGAAAAAAAAACACTGGGAGGGAGGAATTTTTATTTTATTTTTTAAGATTTCCAATCCCTTATAAAGTTTTGCATTTCCTCGCAAAACTGTTGTTCCACAAACACTTCCTGTTTACTTTATATTTCAAAATAATTTGCATGTATGAGTATGAATGCAATTCATTTCATTAATGATGTGCATATTGGATACGTCTTGCAGTGGTTGAGAGCTCCTTGACTTCATTATTGAGCGTTTCAGAGTGAATGCATTAGGTAAGGGATAACCTATTAAAAATGAAACTTGTTAAATACTCTTTCATTCATTTTCTTTTAAGCTTAGTCCCTTTATTAATCTGGGGTCGCCACAGCGGAATGAACCACCAACTTATCCAGCACGATTTTACGCAGTGGATACCCTTCCAGCCGCAACCCATCTCTGGGAAACATCCACACACAGTCATTCACACTCATACACTACGGACAATTTAGCCTACCCAATTCACCTGTACCACGTCTTTGGACTTGTAGGGGAAACTGGAGCACCCAGAGGAAACCCACGCCAACACGGGGAGAACATGCAAGCTCCACACAGAAACACATTAACTGACCCAGCTGAGGCTCAAACCAGTGACCTTCTTGCTCTGAGGCGAATGTGCTACCCACTGCGCCACTGTGCAACCCTTCAAGAAACATTTAATAAAAAATATGAGCAAGCATGATCCCAGAGTATGCAATCATATAAATATATAGCAATAAAATTAATCAACAGGAAAAATGAAAAAACTTAAGATATTATTAAATGTAGTTTGTCCTTTATTTATTTGTATTTTAAATGCATTATCTTTCTATTCCTGAAGATGTTTTGTGACAAAACTCTTATTTTAATGAATATAATAATTATTTAATTTAGTAAAACTGATTTGTTTAAATGTAATAAAATATATTGTCTATATTCTCTGATAAATTTATAAAAATATTTATTTTTTAAAGTGGGCGTCCTCATTTATGCTTAGCACTATGTGTAGAGTACAAAGATTATTCTGTCTTTTGTGCAATATTTATTCTTTTTAAAATATTACTCAAGTCATAATTAATAAGTTCAGTAATTGTTCACAGTATTTCCTCTAATATTTGTTCTTCTGGAGAAAGTCTTATTTGTTTTATTTCAGCTAGAATAAAAGCAGTTCTTAATTGTTTTAAACCCATTTTAAGCTCAATATTATTAGCCCCCTTCAGCAATATTAGTTTTGGATTGTCTCCAGAACACGGCGACGCAGTGGCGCAGTAGGTAGTGCTGTTGCCTCACAGCAAGAATGTCGCAGGTTCGAACCTCGGCTGGACTGGGTCAGTTGGCGTTTCTGTGTGGAGTTTGCATGTTTTCCCTGCGTTCGCGTGGGTTTCCTCCAGGTGCTCCGGTTTCCCCCACAGTCCAAACACATGTGGTACAGGTGAATTGGGTAGGCTAAATTGTCCGTAGTGTATAAGTGTGAATGAGTGTGTGGATGTTTCCCAGAGATGGGTTGCGGCTGGAAGGGCATCCGCTGCGTAAAATCGTGCTGGATAAGTTGGCGGTTCATTCCGCTGTGGCGACCCCAGATTAATAAAGGGACTAAGCCGACAAGAAAATGAATGTCTCCAGAACAAACCACTGTTATACAATGACTTGCCTAATTACCCTAACTTTACCCTAATTACCCTAGTTAAGCCTTTAAATGTCACTTTAAGCTGAATACTAGTGTCTTGAAGAATATCTAGTCTAATATTATGTGCTGTCATCATGGTGAAGATAAAATAACTCCGTTATTAGAGATGAGTTATTAAAACTATGATTAAAAATTGGGGGAAATAAAAATATTGGGTGGCTCAGTGGTTAGCACTGTGGCCTCACAGCAAGAAGGTCGCTGGTTTGAGTCCTGGCCGGGTCAGATGGCGTTTCTGTGTGGAGTTTGCATGTTCTCCCCGTGTTGGCGTGGGTTTCCTCTGGGTGCTCCGGTTTTCCCCACAGTCCAAACACATGTGCTATAGAGGAACTGATGAACTAAATTGGCCAGAGTGTGTGAAAGAGTGTGTATGGGTGTTTCCCAGTACTGGGTTGAGGCTGGAAGGGCATCCGCTGTGTAAAACATAAGCTGGAATAGTTGGCGGTTCATTCTGCTGTGGCGACCTCTGAATTAGAGACTAAGCTGAAGGAAAATGAATGAATGAATATATTAAAATATAACAGGAGCGCTAATAATTTTGACTTTAGCCGTGTGTGTGTGTGTGTGTATTATAATAGTATAATAGCAAATAAAACATGTGCTTCAACCTGACGCTTGTATAAATCAAACAAAGCATGATCTATTAATCTAATGCAGGATTAATCACTAAATGATGAATAATTGTATGAAGGCTTTTAGTTTGGAGGAGAACAGAACTGTCCTCCGCCAGTGTATAAAGACTCTGCGTGTGTGTGTAAGAGAGTGTTAATGAAACTGCGTAACATCGCAGTGTTAAAATCACTGATAATGGCTGAGGTGTTCAGGGTGTGTGTTATTGTCCATGTGCAGCATGAGTTTCACACACATGACGAGCGACACACACGTGATTCATTCTCACGTTCACAGAGGACTCATTAATTCATTTATTTAATTATAGCTGATTATGTGGATAATAGCAGACATTCAGAGCTCAGGAATAATAATTAAACACACCGAGCATTTGTGTAAAATTTTGTGATTGAAGGTTTAGTTCTTTTTGCTGCTTTTGCAGTTTCATGATATTATAATCGTTGTTTACTGTTCAAATATGGTTACAAATACACACAACGCTATAAATAACCTGTAACACGTGTGTTTATTACAGTTATGTTTATCGTTTCAGTATGTCAAATAAGCAATGCACATTATTTATATTCATAGAAATGAGCACAAAACTATGAAGGACCAGGAGTGCCGGCTAGAAATAAGATTTTATAATTGAAGCATAAAAATAAATATGAATAAATCACTATTTAAATGGACAAATAAATAGAGAGATGTATATAAAATGTCATTTAATCAAGCAATAAACTATTCATTTAAAATAAAATTTAAATGTATAAAATAAATAACTCAATAAATAAATAGACAATTTTATAATTTTTTTATTTATGTTTTAAAATGTTTTCATGCTTTAACTAATGAATTATGAATATTAATAAATCATTTTAAATGCATTTAATTGCACATTTTAAGTAACTTATTATGCTTTTTTTCCCAATTTGTCACTTGTTTTTCTTTGCCACATGTGTTTATCGAGTTGAAAATATATCGAGTATCTGTTCATGTGTGTTGTTGTTTACATTAACTCTGTATGTGTGTTTGTGTGTTGTTGCCTGCATTAAAAGTGTGTTGTGTGTGTTATGGTGTATGTTGTTCTCTGCATTAAATGTGTGTGTGTGTTAGTTGTTACTTTAACTGTGTGTACACTTTTGTGTGTGTGTTGTTGTCCTTTATTATCCCTGTGTGTGTGTGTGTGTCAGGTGGACGGGTTCTTCACGCTGGTGTTTGGTCTGAGCAGCATCAACACACTGACGGTGATCAGCATCACACGCTTCATCAAAGGCTGCCACCCTCATAAAGGTGTTCTCTCCTGCCCTGCAGTGTGTGTGTCTGTGTTTGCGCATGTGTGCGTTTCTGACTCTGTGTATTTTCAGCTCACTGCATCACCAACTCCACCGTTGCAGTGTGTGTGGTCTTCATCTGGATCGGTGCCTTCTTCTGGTCTGCGGCGCCTGTTCTTGGATGGGGAAGCTACACTGGTCAGACACACACAGACAGACAGACACACACAGACAGACACACACAGACAGACACACACAGACAGACAGACAGACAGACAGACACAGACACAGACAGACAGACAGACAGACACACACACACACACACACTTATGGTAATGTAATCTGACTACTGTTGGATTACATTTACATTACTGTTATAGTAACATTTTGATTACTTTTGGATTACATTTAAATTAATTTTATGGTAATGCAATCTGACTGCTGTTGGATGACATTTAGATTACTTTTAGATTACATACAGATTACTTTTTGGTAATGTAATCTGACTATATTTGGATAACATTTAGATTATGACAATGTAATCTGACTACTTTTGGATAGCTTATTTAGATTACTTTATGGTAGCATACTTGACTACATTTATATTACTTTTATGGTAACATAATTGGATAATAATTGGATGATGTTTGGATTTTTATAGTAATCTGACTACTGTTTGATTACATTTAGATTAGTTTTACGTACTGTAATCTAACTACTTTTAGATTACATTTAGATTACTTTTATTAGTATAATTGACTACTGTTTGATTACATTTAGATTACTTTTATTAGTATAATTGACTACTGTTTGATTACATTTAGATTACTTTTATAATAACACAATTGACTACTTTTGGATGACCTTTACATAATTTTATGGTAATGTAATCTGATTCGTGGATAATGTTTGGATTTTTATAGTAATCTGACTACTGTTTGATTACATTTAGATTACTTTTAGGTAATGTAATCTGACTACTTTTGGACTAGCCATTGACTAGCCATCTGACTAGCCATTCCACACCCACAGCCACAAATGTCTCCTTCCTGAACGAGCT
>CAIGQZ010032270.1:5351122-5378543 GCA_903798205.1 Danio tinwini | reverse complement strand
AAAAAAACGTTCACATTGCAGCTGGTTTATTCTTCTGTGTGGAGTGATCGTCATGACCCTCAGTTCTTGCCTTGCGTGTAGCCGTGCATTTATACTTCTGCTGCTCTGCAATAACACTCCTGAAACACTAGCTGGCAGTAGGTGTTTATGTTCCTCTGGGTTGAGTTTCTTTGCTGGTGTTTTGTTGTTTCTGAACGCTACCTAAATGTACAAGTAGCTCAAATTCACAGGCCGGAACCGGCGGACGTGCAACAACTTTAATCATGAGGTAAACACAAAACTAATGTTTCCATCTGGAGCTCCTTCATGGGACTCCACACTTGTAAACACTCGCTCTATCGGGCTCTCAGCGCCGCCCACACTTGTCAGCACTACCAAGTCGTTGCGATGTGTAGTTAATTTTTTGAGAGGTGCGCGTCAGCCCGAAGGCTGCACTGGAATATACGCATGCGCTTGACACAGACACATAAATCAGTCTTTAGTCTTTTGTGTTTGTAATATTTACTTTTTCTCTTATTTCATTTTTTTTCCTTTAAAAATCTTTTATGCCAGTTTTATTTTTTTTGGACTTCTGATGATTTTTGCTCCCAAAACTTCATTTTCAAACATCTTTTCCTCCACTTTCTCCATTCTTCAAATTTGTTTTTGTAAATTTTTGTCTTCAATTTTTTTTCTTGTTTTAATTTTGATTTAATTTAAATTTCACGAGAATGACGTATTTCTGTACGTTGTCATAATTTGTTTTTTCTCATTAATTTTTATCTTCTAAAACGGCTCACTTATTTTACTTTCTCAAAAATATTTTTTCTCTTCAACCCCCCCCCTCTTTATTTTCCTTTACAACAACGACAACGACAGCTCATTGTGTGTGATTTGTCCCTTTAAGTGTGTGTGCGTGTGTGTGTGTGTGTGTGTGATCAAAGCTGCATTTGATCAGAAAAGCTGTATATAATTTGTGAAATATTACAATGTAAAATAGCTTCTTTCTGTATGTAAATGTCATTATAATGTTGAGTAAAGTGTCATTTCTTCATGTGATGTGGTTTTATTTTTGGCTTTATCATACCCATTTATAGCGATTATAAAATCACAAAATTATTTGTAAAATGATCATGTAAATTGTAGCTTCATAATTTGTCTGGATTTTGTAGATTTATTGTGTGTTTAAGAAAAAAAATGTTAGTATTATGTTGTTATGTAAAAACATTTATTCCCAATTTCTCAAATAAAAATATTGATGATTTAGAGAATGTAAATGTTTTTGTGTGTCAGAACAATTCATATTTTCACTGAAAAACTTATTCTGAAGTTCAAATATAGGTATTGTGTTAAACAACAATAATAATAATACAAACGTTTGAACTCACGGCTTTTTTGTTATGAGTTTTTACATTAAATCTGAACCATGTCATTAGTATTATTATTATTTACATATTATATATTACTTCTACTATTTTTTAAGTATACAGAGCCGTATCTGTATGGTCATTTAGAGCATTTTCACATGAATAAGTAAATCTGCACTTTAATTAGTACTTTAATTAGTTGTAGTAATACGAATGCTTTAGAGCCCTCGATCGGCTGCACTGAGCTACTGCAGCACAAATAACACTGCATTACAGTTTTCCCCTAGTGTTTACACACAATTGCATGTACTTCAGGCACAATGACTACAACATGTAACTGATGCACCAACCTCCTGAACCAATTCTGCTAAACTACAAGCACAGTTCCTGCTTTACACTCAAGTTGCAGATTTAAAACACTTATTTTTTTTTCAAAACACTACACACAATTCTCTGCTTTTGACACAATTTTTAATGCAGAAAATCTCTTGTTTTCACAAGGTACACACTGTTATTCACAATTGTAAAGTCAGTTGTCCTACTTTGCATAACTCATCACATAGGTAAACACCCGTCACACATAATTACAATTTAGAAATCAAAACTCATCTGGTTCATAACTAGTTCACTGCCCACTCATGGTTTTTAGTTGTTTATCTCCTTCCACATTCTCCATTTCTAAATCCTATTGAGGGTTTTTTCTGCCTGGGGATGGAAAGTGTCTGACCCAAATCCACACTTATTTTGTTTTATTTACTGTAACTATTCTGTAAATACTTCTGTTGATGACATATGTAGACCACGTTATGTGAACTTTGTGTTGGTTGGGATAAACACTGCGTACACTGTTTTTGTGGGAAAAATACAGTCAAATATATCTGGTACCGTGTATTTGTGTGTTTTGTATAAAAATAAGTCTGAATTATGAGACGTGAACTCAGAAATCCAGTAAAAATAAGTCTGAATTATGAGACGTAAACTCAAAATAACAGTAAAAATAAGTCTGAATTATGAGACGTAAACTCAAAATTACAGTAAAAATAAGTCTGAATTATGAGATGTGAACTCAGAAATCCAGTAAAAATAAGTCTGAATTATGAGACGTAAACTCAGAAATCCAGTAAAAATAAGTCTGAATTATGAGACGTAAACTCAAAATTACAGTAAAAATAAGTCTGAATTATGAGACGTAAACTCAAAATTACAGTAAAAATAAGTCTGAATTATGAGATGTGAACTCAGAAATCCAGTAAAAATAAGTCTGAATTATGAGACGTAAACTCAGAAATCCAGTAAAAATAAGTCTGAATTATGAGACGTAAACTCAAAATAACAGTAAAAATAAGTCTGAATTATGAGATGTAAACTCAAAATTACAGTAAAAAAAGTCAGAACTCGCAACTATGAATAATTTTTCCTTGTTAATTGAAAAAATGTTGCATTAAAACCCGTCCCTACACAATAAAATAAAATACTTGATACCCAATTTTCACATCCAATAAATTTTCCAGAAATAAAAAACACCAAACACGTGTGAAATACAACATATTCTTTTATTATTGTATTATATTGATAAATGTCCATCTGAGGAAAAAAAGAGAGAGAAGAGAATACAACAAGAAATCAAGAATAAACTGTAATATCAATAATAAAATATGTACAGGAGGAGTATAGAATTTATTATTAACACAATCTGTCCAGACACAATCTCTCTATACAAGCAGAGGGGTCAAAGGTCAGTGCCTGCTCATGACATCATCGCCCGACCGTCCAATTACAATGCACCGCCTTCCTCCGCTGTTTTCCACATTAATGGATCCGTAACCAATCATCTGGAGTCTCCATCTCTGACCAGCAGGTGGCGCCAACTAAACTATTATCATTATTATCCGCTTCTTCCGCATTGGATTGGCAGGTTAATTTACAGCGTATTTTCTGCTTCATAAATACATCCGCGATCAATACTTTAAAACTATACATATCCAGATTCTCTATTATATCTAAAATTAATACGCACCAAAATGAACGAAATCAGAAAATATCTTTACTAGTACGAAAACACACGCACACCCACACACACACACACACACACACACGCGCTTCCCGAACACATCCCAGAGCTCACGGTTAAAGGAGTAGAATGTTAAAAATATGAAAAATGAAGGATTTACATCACCCTCGTGTGAACTTGAAAAAATCATGTCGGTATATTAAAAATAAACACGTAAGGAATGCAGAATTTTCCTGAAATTAAGACTTTGTAGTTTCGCAATTTAAAAAAGCAAACTTGCAATAGCGGGAAACTGAAATTAAGTTGCAATTCTTGATGATGGTTTTGATTTTTTCACTGCAATTTTTTACTTACAAACTCACAATTGCAATTGAGAAATGTCAAAATAACAAAAAATAAACTAAAAGCTTTACAGTTCTAGGAAAGTCCTTAAAATTCTGCTTTATTCCATCACACTTTCCAAAATAAATATCAGAATTGTGCCATGAGAAGTCATAACAAGCTTATTTTATCATGTGATATTAACGCAATCTATATTTCACTTCAAATTAAGACTTTGTAGTTCACAGACAGACGTAAACTTGCAATAGCGTGAAATTGAACGTCGCAATTTTTAAAGAAAGAGTTTATTTTTCTAACTTGTTTATTTCAGAATTGCGACTTTGTTTCTTTGCAGGAATTCTGAGGAAAAACCGAAGCGCAAGAAAAACTATAAGCATGCAACTTTCCAGAAACAGGAGTAATTCTAACTCAAAATTGCATGATAAAAACTCAGATTTGTCTCACAATTCTACGCAAAAACAAGTTCGATTTTCAAGATTTTTGATGTTCTCAAAACTGTAATCTTTTTCTCTCAAAAAAGTGACTTTTCTCAGACTGCAACTATATAATAAAAAAATTGACAAATATATTAGCAAATGTAAGAAATGTGAAGATTTGCAACCTAAAACTATAATAAAGTTAAATTTCTTAAATTCTTTTTTTCAAAATTGCGACTTTATAACTTACGATTCTCAATTATAATAAAATAGAAATATGGAAAGGAAAATATAGGAAAATAACGGCAAGATCTGAGCTCACAATTGTGAGTATAAATGCAAGAACACTAGAAACATGCAATTTCCCAGAAACGGGAGTGTTTTCCAATGCAATTATGAACTTGGATCTTTCATTTAGATTTTTTTTAATTGCAAGTTTATAACTTGTGACTCTCAAACATAATTCAGAGCAAAAAAACTCTCGAACTGCAAGATCTGAACACAATAGTGAGAAATAATGTTGCAGAAACCTAAATTAAACACAACTATTACTAATTCTGAGAAAACCTCACAGCCATAAGCTTTAATCTCAGAGGGCTTTTATTTTGCAATTCTGAGTAAATCTCTCGTGATTTCCTCTTGCAAATACTTTCTTCAAAAAACAGCAAAATATACACTGAAAGCTCACAGTTTGAGTTCTGAGAACTTTCTCTTTCTCACGATGAGAAGTCCCAATGACCGTATTTAATCATGTGATGCAATCTATATTTTATTTTGAATTAGGACTTGTTAGCTTTGCAGATTAAAAAGAAAACTTGCAATAGTAAAAACTGAAATAGTGGCAATTCTTACAAGAAAATAACTTGCATTTTAATTCCAGAATTGCGCCATTGTAGCTTTGCAATTTTAAGAAAAGAAAGAATTGCAAGATGTTATAAAGAAACGTGCAAGAAAACACACAACTTCCCAGAAACAGGAGTAATTCTAACTCAAAATTGCATGATAAAAACTTGTAACGAAAAAATAAGAGTTAGATTTTCGAGATATAAACCTCTGATGTTTTCTCAAAATTATAATCTGTTTCTCTCAAGAATGAGACTCTTTTTGCTCGGAGTGCAACTGTATAATTTAACAAATGGACAAAAACATTAGCAAATGTAGCAAATGAGAAGATTTGCAAACTAAAACCCCAAAATTCAGATTTTTCCCCCTCATTCTGCAAGAAATGAATGATCTGAATTATCCGATAGGAAGTCATAACCACCGTATTTTATCATGTGATATAAATGCATGCAATATTCCAGAAAACACATGAGGGCGAGTAAATGCTAGCAGATTTCACCGTGCTAAACTAGTCCTTTAACAGCATTTGGTAAAACAGCAAACGTCCTCATTTCCACTGGGAAACGCACAAACACTGCGCTCCTGTAGTGCTCATGGCATCAGTTAAAGGCAAACCATTCCCAATAGAAGCAGAAAATCTCTATGCTAGCAGTTCAAAACACGTACACACACCTGCACGCACACACGCACACACACACACGCACACACACGCACACACACACGCCTAGAGAGTTCAAGTAATCACAGACCAGTAAAAAAACAAAAACAAATGAAAAATAATCCTGGAGCTGCCCACCAGCCACACCGCCATAAAAACACACACACCTTCACATATAAAACGTAAAAGCGAAGGTGTGTTATACGTCTTATTTAACCGCTCCTGACGCTCACGTTTGGCATTACAGGAAAAACAAGGCCAAAAATAAATAAACAAACATCAACAGATTTCCCACAAATATAGAGATCCAGATCATTGTACGTGTCAAAAAAGAAAACAACGCAAGATTTTTCAGCATAAAAAATGTCAAATATTCTAAATTTTATTTACTCTGTTTTTATTGGTTGATTAATGAGATGATTTAAAATATAAAATACACAGAAAATGGCGTCAGATTGAGTTTAAATATCAAATTTAAATGTTTATATGCAAAAAATTACGTAAATATTATTATGTATAGCGTCAAATAAACAGTGATCGAGAGATGTACGTCCTGATGTTTTAGAGTTTTGAGAGTCGATGATTTCTTAAATCGCTAAATTATATTTTATGTCTTAAGATTATATTAATATTTTAGATATTTACGACAATATTATTTTTGTTAATAATCTCAATGCAAATCGAAATGCAATCTCTTTTTATTGGGTTGGCTGCAAACCCTTCTGCAGGCTTACATATAAAAATGACGTGAATATTATTTAATGTATAGCTTTGTACAATTTAGATCTAGAAGCATACGTCCTGATGTTGAATTATTTTTGGAAAATAAATATAAATAAATAAATAAAATGTACGTCACAAAATTTAAGCCAGTTTTTCTTTAGCGTTGTAATATTATTTTCGTTAATAATCTCGTAATGCAAAAACTTTGATATTCTGTGAAACAATTCAAATTTAATCATGATGCTAAAACGTGTGCATTTATAAATTACAAACACGCAGAAATTTAGTAGCTACTGTATACCCAAAAATTCAAACATCAAAGTGAGTCACGTTTTTTTATTATGTACAAATTTAATAAATCTGTCGCCTTCGATTTTAGTCCTTTAATTCAAAGCATCTCCAAGATTGTTCATGATAAAGACAGAATTTTACTGAATTGATGGCAAAATGACGAAAATATTATTATTGATAGCTTTAAAAAAAAATTATATCTAGACACACACGTTTAAAGCTTTGGAGTGTTGAGGTTTTTCGACACAAAATTAAACAAAATCATATTTTGTGTTGAGGTTTTGACACAAAATTAAACAAAATCATATATTATGTCGCAAAATAAAGCCCGTTTTGTTTAGCATTGCAACAATATTTTCGTTAATAATCTCGCAATGCGAAAAATGATTAATTCTGCACTGAAACCAGTCAAATATGATCCAAATGCTCAAACGTGTGCATTTACAATCATAAACAAAAGAAATTGAGTAGATTTATTCCAAAATTCAAACATTAAAGTGAGTCACGTTTTTTTTATTATGTACAAATTTAATAAATCTGACGCCTTTGATTTTAGTCCTTTATCACGTTTGTTTATTTCCGAACGCAAACTCTATTGCAGGCTTATATTTACAAATGACGTAAATATTATTAATGTAAAGCTTTAAAAAATGTCAATTTAGATTTGTACGTCTTGATGCTAAACAGCTTTGGAGTGTCGAGATTTGATGGTTTTTCATCACAAAATCATATTTTTACATCACAAAATTGCAATATAATTTTCGTTAATAATCTCACAATGCAAAAACGACCCATTCTGCAGTAAAACGAGTCAAATCTGACCTTGATGCTCAATCTCGTCTGCATCTATAAATCACAAACATGTAGAAATTGTCGTTTTACCCCAAAAATTCAAACATCAAAGTGAGTCACGTTTGTTTTTGTAATATTATGTACAAATTAAATAAATCTGTCGTCTTCGATTTTAGTCCTTTAATTCAAAGCATCTCCAAGTTTAATAAAATAACGGAAACATTATGATTAGCTTTTTAAAAATGTAAATCTAAAGATGTTTGTTGTGATGTTAAACAAATTTGGAGTGTTGAGATGGTTTTTCAACACAGAATTGAACAAAATCATATTTTTCGTCGCAAAATTGAAGCCTGTTTTGTTTAGCATTGCAACATGATTTTCGTTAATAATCTCGCAATGTGAAAAATGATTAATTCTGTTGTGAAACCAGTCAAATATGATTTCATGCTCAAAAGTGTGCATTTATGATCACAAACATGTCGAAATTTAGTAGCTTACTCAAAATTTCAAATATTAAATTGAGTCATGTTTTTTTTTTTTTCGACCGCAAACCCTCCGACAGGTTTATATTTAAAAATGCTGTAAATATTATTATTTTTATTATTAACGTATAGTTTTAAAAAATTTAATCATGAGACATGCATCTTGATGCTGAACGGCTTTGGAGTTTCAAGATTTGATGGTTTTTCATCACAAAATTGAACAAAATCATATTTTTACTTCACAAAATTGCAATATAATTTTCGTTAATAATCTCACAATGCAAAAACGACCCATTCTGCAGTGAAACGAGTCAAATCTGACCTTGATGCTCGATTACGTCTGCATCTATGATCACAAACATGTAGAAATTTAGTAGCTATACCCAAAAAATCCAAACATCAAAGTGAGTCATGTTTGTTTTTGTAATATTATGTACAAATTAAATAAATCGCCTTCAATTTTAGTCCTTTAATTCAAAGCATCTCCAAGACTGTTCGGATAAATCCCGCATGACTGAGAGAATCATCTTGACTTTCAGAGCAAATAAATGGACGTGAAGTTGAGTGAGTTTAAAACAATTCCTCTCCGGAGCGCAAACGTTTGTGTGAAGCAAAAGGCACGTCGTTTTAAAAGGAGAAAAAAAAAATTAAGACGGGGAAATCAGCTGGCGCTCACGTCAGGAAGGACAGGAAAAATCCACTGAAACCCAGAGAAAGTAAGACTAGAGGGATGTTCTTGTCCATCAGGAGCTCCTGGTTTTGTTGCTCCAGGCCGGCCCGGATCATCAGGACGAGGTGTGTTTTTTTTCTCTCTGTTTTTTGCGAAGGTCATACGAAGACTTTGGCGAGCGCGTCGGCTCCTGCGCTGCCGATGTAGCACTTGCTGGGATGAAATGCAACATCGTTTATGGACTCGTCGAATTTCTTCCTGTGTGCCGTGAACTCCTGGATGCATGTCTTGCTCTCCATGTTCCACAGACGCACCGAGCAGTCGTGACCTGCACATTTCAGAAGTGTGTTATTAAAAAAATGATCAGAATTATTAGCCCCCCTGGTTATTTTTATCCCTAATTTCTGTTTTTGTTTGTATTTTTTATTGCAGAGACACAATTCACAGCATCAGTAGACATATGTCATTTTTACAGGTTAAATTCCCCAATCAGGGACCAAAAAGAAAACACAAATTCCTCATAACAGCGACAGAACATATCCCTTTGCCTTATTTTACATCATCTTTACCAAAATATACAGAAAGAATAAAGAATAAAGGAGGGGGAGGGGGGGTGAGAACAATATTACCAATAAGAATAAATCTTAAAATTCTATAGAAGAAAAAGATTAGGTTGAATGGGCGTAATATACTTAATCTATTTAAACCATAAATCAACAAATATATCTATTTGGTTGTGCACACTGTATGTAATTTTCTCCATAATGAATATATTTTTCAGAACATCAATCAATCTTGCATTTGTGGTGGATTAGGTTTATACCAACATCTAGTGATGGCTTTTTTACTTGAAGCAAGGATGACTCTATACATGTATTTGTTTTTTCTTTCCAAGGAATCCATTGACAGCATACCCAAATAAAGTACCTCAAAGCTGAAATCAATTGAAATTAGGGCTGTCAAAATTAGCGCATTAACGCACGTGACTAATTTGTAATATTTAACGCATAAATTTTTTTTTTATGCATTTAACGCAGTTGCAGTTTCATTTTTTTTAATTTCCTGTTGTGGCCGACGAGTGTTCAGGGCCGGCACGTCCATAGAATAGTGAGCGAACCCCCCCGGTTCTCACTTTCATCCGCGACACCCACCCCCTCCCTCCTTGTCCTTTCTTTCATCCGCGAACCGGTCACTTTCTATTTCATTTTCGAGTTGAGGGCGGCATGATTGCTGTTCGCCTAGAGAACCAGTTCAGCTTGCTCAGACCCTGCGTGTGTTTAATGTGCAAAGAAATATGGAAAAGACCAAGGAAGAGCTTTTAGAAGGAAAGTTTCAGTATAAATTAACTAAGGTTGCATCACCTGAAGGGAGTGCGCTGTACTGTGGGTTCTCTCTCTGTCTCTCTCTCTCTCTCTCTGTGTGTGTGTGTGTGTGTGTGTTGTGCCCCGATAATGTCAATAGACTGGACTGTCTTAGCAACTGGCTAAATGTTAAGGAGGAGTAAGCTAAATTATTTCTACTTTATAATTAATGTTCTCAACTCGCAATACAACTTTACAATGAATACAATTGTTTGTACTCAATACTTTATTATTATTATTATTATAATTTCCCAATTTCCATATTTGCAATGCCTGCATTTTGGATTTTTTTTTATTCGTGATTATTCATGATTATCCACAAAAAAGGTGTGATTAATTAGTAATTTTTTTTAATCAATTGACAGCCCTAATTGAAATATTTAAAGTATTTTTTTAAATGCTCTGTATCCCTTTCCAAAAGCTTCTAATATTAGGACATCCCCAAAATATGTGGTCCTGTGAACCACAATGCCTCCAACAATTTGAGTTCCCAGAATGACATTTTCTGTTTTGGGGTAAGGAAAAAACGAATAATATTTCTCCAGCAAAATTCTCTCCAATGTGAAGAAGGGGAAGTAGCCCATTGTAATTTACATATATTTAGCCAATCTCCATTTGAGATGATAATGCCGCTTTCTTTCTCCCATCTTTCTTTAATGTACAGAAATGAATCCCCTTGTAGGTCCATTTGTGATTTATATAATTTAGTTATGGTTTTTGACATTGGTTCAGCCATATAAGCTGAGGAGAATAGTTTAACTAGAGCACTCTTATTCATATCACCATCAGTGTTTTTTTTTTTAGTGTTTTGATAGAAATGTTGCCGGAGCTGAAGATATCTAAAGAAGTCCTGGAGTCTAAATTGAGTTTTTCTTTTATTGAATTAAAATCTAATAAATGTCCATTATCCATAATTAAAGAATAAGTTGTTATCCCAATTTCTGTTTAACGGAGAAAAGATTTTTCCAACACATTTTTAATCATAATAGTTTTAATATCTAATCTCTAATAACTGATTTATTTTCTCTTTGTCATGATGACAGTAAATAATATTAGACTAGATATTCTTCAGGACACTTCTATACAGCTTAAAGTGACATTTAAAGGCTTAAATAGGTTAATTAGGTTAACTAGGCAGGTTAGGGTAATTAGGCAAGTTATTTTATAATGATGGTTTGTTCTGGAGACAATCAAAACAAAATATAGCTTAAAGGGGCGAATAATTTTGACCTTAAAATGGTGTTAAAAATTAAAAAAACTGCTTTTATTCTAGCCGAAATAAAACAAATAAGACTTTCTCCAGAAGAAAGATTATTATCAGACATACTGTGAAAATTTCCTTGCTCTGTTAAACATCATTTGGGAAATAATTAAAGAAAAAATAAAATAAAATCAAAGAGGGGCAAATAATTCTGACCTCAACTGTATAATTAAAAATAGAAAAAAAATATCTCTCAAATATAATGTAACAATATAATATATCACATAATGTTATATGATAAAATAACATAATATATTCAACTATGTAACAAAATATAATATATCACATCATGTAATATAATGAAATAACATAATAAATAATTAATTTATTTATTTATGTAACATAATATAATGTCATTTATCACATATATTATATAATATAACGTAACAATGTAATATATATTATAAAATATTATGATATGATAATGACAATGTTACAAAATGTAACAATATAATATGTAACTAATTACACCCAACCAGTGGTGTAAAGTAACAGATTACAAATGCTCAAATTACAGTAATCGAGTAGTTTTTCTCAGGAATTGTAATTTACTGAGTAGTTTTATAAATGTGTACTTTTACTTGTTCTTGAGTACATGTTTACTGCTGTATCTGCACTTTTACTCCACTACTGTCCTTCATCCTGCAGTCACTACTTTATTTTTCTCGTCTATGGGGATTAGAAGAATCAGTCCTGAGATTCCTGTCCAATCAGATCACACATACAATAGAAGGTAAATCACATCATAATGATCTACCTCAAGACGTGTGCACTTTATAATTGCAGCAAACTGTTTGAAAGTATTAAAAGTGTCCATGAAGATGTTCAAAATCTTTACACGCATTGACCCAGAGACTGTTTAGATGCAGATCGCTGATGAGAAGATGACGGATGTTTACTGTATGATGACCGAAATGGCCTTAAACACCCAGCAGGCACAGGACGTCAACATGACGTTTGATTGACGTTGAACCCTAACATCATGGGGACGTTGCATTTTGTTTGGAAATGAAAATCGGGTTGACGTCAGAACTCAACGTCAGGCCAACATCAATGTCCAATGTCCAACCTAAAACCAACCAAATATCAACGTCTAATGATGTTACAGCTTGACGTTGTGTGAACGTTACCCCTATGACGTCTATCAGACGTTGGATTTTGGTTGCCGTACCTGATAAATAAATGTCAGTATTTGACGTCATATATGACGCTGGTTTAAGATGTTGGCTCGACGCTGGATTCTGGTCACTTTCTAACAACCAAATATCAACGTCATTTAACATCATTATTGGACATCAAAATAACGTTGTCCTTAGCTGCTGGCTTGACGTTTAATTTTGGTCATCTGACATTACAACCTAAATCTAACCTAATATTAACGTCTCATGATGTTGTGTGTCTGCTGGACAATAACTAAATGCACTACAGAATGTTACGTTTACACACACATGCACAAATTACATGTAAACACATCCGCTTTATACAGCGTAATACTCACTACTCACTACTCTTGAGTACTTTTAAAAGGGCTACTTTTTACTCTGAGTAATATTTACAGCAGATACTTTTACTCTACTTGCACTACATTTTTAGGCAAGTAATGGTACCTCCATTTACTTGAGTATGATTTTTCAGTACTTTTTCCACTACTGCACCCAACAATAAAAATGATATATAATAATGGAGTTTTTGACATTTAAAAGGTTTTAAAAGACCCTTCACTCAGCATTAGATATGAACTACATTATTTTTGTTAAACAGTTTTATGTCCTTATTTCATATGTTCTCTAATCATGTTATTATGTTTATTTAAAGCTAATTTAATCATCATTCTACACAAACAAACACAAAAATCCTTCATGCAATTAGATGTATTTTTGTAATTTATGATAAAAACACATTATTAAACATAATAGTTTTAATAACTTATTTCTAATGTCTTTGCCATGATAGTAAAGTATATACATCATATTTTACTAGTTATTTTGCAAGATACTAGTATTCAGCTTAAAGTGACATTTAAAGTTTGACAGGAGGATTCAACTGCTTGTATTTTAGCTTTTTCTTGTATATTGTTTATTTAAGCACTGTGGGTCTGTAGATGCAGATAAACTGCAGCACTTACTGCCAGACATCAGGTAGAGTCCGTTTGGATCCACCGCTAGACTCGTCACAGCATCCAGATGAGCCACCATTGAGTGAATCAGCTTTCCTGAGAACACACACACACACACACACACACACACACACACACACACACATGCAGGAATCAACACATATATGCATACATATGATTTATATGTCAGAATTATCAGCCCTTCTGTATATTTTTCCTCCATTTTCTGTTTGCCGGAGCAGATTTTCTTCAACACATTTCTAATCATAATAGTTTTAATAACTCATCTCTAATAACTGATTTATTTTATCTTTGTCATGATGACAGCACATACTATTTCTTCAAGACTTCTTAAAGTGACATTTAAAGTCTTAACTAGGGTAATTAGGGTAAAGTTAGGGTAATTAGGCAAGTCATTGTATAACAGTGGTTTGTTCTGGAGACAATCCAAAACTAATATTGCTGAAGGGGGCTAATAATATTGACCTTAACATGGCTTTAAAACTATTAAAAACTGCTTTTATTCTAGCTGAAATAAAACAAATAAGACTTTCTCCAGAAGAACAAATATTAGAGGAAATACTGTGAACAATTCCTGAATCTGTTCAACATCATCTGGGAAATATTTGAAAGATTTCACAACATCAACTTCTTTCTTTATCCATAAATCACTTTGATTGAATAAATAAATTTGATTAGTGTAAATCTTGTAATAAATTTTTCTCAGTTCAGATTTAGCATTAGCATCCCAAAATTCTGATTTTTGAACTGTTTACCAAAAAGTTTAAATTTAAATAAAAACTATTCATGTAATTCTGATTTTACATTTCTTTATTCATTTTCTTTTCGGCTTAGTCCCTTTATTAATCCGAGGTCGCCACAGCGGAATGAACCGGCAACTTATCCAGCGCGATTTTACACAGCGGATGCCCTTCCAGCCGCAAACCCATCTCTGGGAAGCATCCACACACACTCATTCACACTCATACACTACAGACAATTTACTCTACCCAATTCACCTGTACCACATGTGTTTGGACTGTGGGGGAAACCGGAGCACCCAGAGGAAACCCACGCGAACGCAGGGAGAACATGCAAACTTCACACAGAAACACCAACTGACCTAGCTGAGGCTCGAACCAGCAACCTTCTTGCTGTGAGGCGACAGCACTACCTACTGTGCCACTGCATTGCCTCTGATTTTACAATTTTAAGTTTTTATTTCATTTATTTATTCATTTTCCTTCGGCTTAGTCTTTTATTTATCAGGGGTCACCACAGCAGAATAAACCACCAACTTATCCAGCAAATGTTTTACACAGTGGAAGCCTTTCCAGCTGCAACCCAGTACTGAAAAACACCCATACACACACTCATACACTACGACCAGTTTAGTTCATTAATTCCCCTATAGCGGAGCACCTGGAGGAAACCTACACCAACACAGGGAGAGCATACAAACTCCACACAGAAACACACACTGACCCAGCTGGGACTCGAACCAGTGACCTTCTTGCTGTGAGGCCACTGTGCTAACCACTGAGCCACCATGCTGCCTAAAGTTCATTTATTTTCTCCCAGCAAATCTGAATTTCTTATAATATTTTCATAATTATATAATTATTTATTTTTCATATAAATTTTTATAATTTTCTCATTCTTTTACTTATACAAACAACCACTTTACATCTCACAATTACATAGTTTTTACTTGGAGTTCTGAGCTTTTTTGTTTGTTCTTTTGAGAAATAAAAGTTATGAAATATACTGTGAGCCAAAAATTCTACATTATGACACAAAACTAATTACAGCACAGAAAGTTTTTGCTGTGTTACCGGTGTTGTTGTCGAAGAAGCGAATGTGTCGGTCCTCCTGAGCCGTGATGGTGATGGGCAGCGTCGGGTGACTCAGCACTTTATTGATCTGACACGGCGCATCTGAACACAAAACACACATACAGTCAACAAGATTTGTATGTATGAGAGAGTGTGTGTGTGTGTGTACGTGCGTATGTATGTATGTATGTATATATTTTTGTGTGTGTATATATATATATAAGGGGTGTGATGAGAAGCCTACTCTATGAGACGACACGAGATTGGGTTCAAGAGAACGAGGCCAGACGAGATTTTTACACTATTTTAAAGAAATCCTTAATGATGAATATCAATGATATAATCTTAGAATTCAAATATTTTGCTAATATATGAATGGAAAATAGATTTCTATTTAAAAAACAATCACAAAATGCTAAACAATTTAGGTGTTTTTTCATTAACTTGTAATCAGTTTACTTCCATTTTTTATGTATACAATTTCCATAATTATTCCCATAATTTTATGTATGCAATAGTTTTATATTAGTTTAAATTTAATTCTATGCAATGAACATGCAAACACTGAAAAATATTTGTTAATATTTTAATAGAAAATAGCAAACTCTACTGACAGGCTTTTCTCCTATAGCATTTGAGAGTATTTACATTGCAGATCTTGATGGTCAATTGGGATTTTCTGACAGTGTCTGATTTTTTTTGATGACCTGCTTACATTTATCATCTTTTAAATGTGACTCGTACACGATTGACTGCAATTACACAGCACACGGCAAAAGGCACAATGACCAGAAAAAAAGAGCGGGCGCTGACTAACAGCTGATAATAAAGCGCTCTTTTTTTTCTTCATTCCTGTATTTATTCAGTTCACATGGTTTCATTTATTTATTTTCTTCTTGACAAGTTGTTTTGCTGTAGTTTATGACAAAAAACGTTCTCATTTGGCCATTTTCTTTAATCTAGGCCTTTTTAAAGCAGTAGGCATCTTGATGTAATGTCCATGGCATGATTTCTGCATGTGATGTATGCAACAGTATTATTTAATGTTGGTTACGTGGCGGATGGTGCGCTCTCGTTCTCTCTCGTGAACAAGCTTAAACACTTGTGCTGCATCACACATATAAAAGCTTTTCACGTACAGCATAAAGTGTTTGGTAATGATGAAGGTGTGTGTGTTGAGTCTCCAGCAGTTCAGTATGTGTGTGCACGCTTAGAGACGTGTGTAGGTGCAGAGAATATTGTCAAACAGCTGTGTGGACTGTCCTATTGCAAAATGCGGCTAAAATGCGGCTTACACGGTCTGCGTGTAAGATGAGAAACCTGCACAGGAGCCTGCTATGAAATAACTGATTGTGTAGAATAACTGAATATGTAAAGCACTGATTATATATGTTAAATATTCATATGAAGCTATATCTGTCAGAAGTATTCAGGAGAGTAACATATTATGAAGTTATTATGCTATCATGACTATGAATGTAAAAACTTAGTTCTTTTGCATCTATGCTCTGGCATCAAAACAGTTGCTGACATAGACCTGTGGCATCACTGGTGATCTTAGCAAGCTGGCTGAGTGCCAAAAATAACAGAATTGCCTAGAGTCCGAGGATGGTCAGAAGTTTAAAACGAGACACCTAGGGGTGTGTCAAATAAGCTGTATAAAGATTGTGGAAAACACAGAGACTTTAGGAACTGTCCAGGAGAGACTTCAGAATGCTCTGAGGTCTGCTCTGCACTTTCTCGGCTTTATTATGGAGAATAAAGTCTATTTTTCTGGTATCCAAAAACCTCCAGTCTGATAGTGCCTCATTGATGAGGTCATCAAATACGACAAATGACAACCAAAGCTGGACACGAAAAAAAAAATATATATATATATATATATTTGTGTGTGTGCATGTGTGTATATACAGGGGTTAAAGTAAAATAAAATCCTGAGCCTGAACGTTTTTGTGTGTGTGTGTGTGTGTGTGTGTGCGTGCGTGCGTGCGTGTGTGTGTGTGTGTGCGTGCGTGCGTGCGTGTGTGTGCGTGCGTGCGTGCGTGCGTGCGTGTGTGTGTGTGTGTGTGTGTGCGTGCGTGCGTGCGTGTCTGTGTGTGTGGGGGGGGGTGCTTAAATAACAAGTGCTCAACATACTAAAGAACTGAACTGCTAAACTGATGATTAGAAGTGAAATCAAGGCCATTATCACTTATGTTTTATTTTTCTGGGTTGTAAGCAAAGTCCTGCAAACCTTTAAGACATTTGGACCAATCCTGTTTTTTCTTCCATTAAATAAAAATATTAGGCTACCTCAAATCAATCGTTCCACAGGAAATATGCATTTAATTAATGCTCCGCTGTTATTACTATTTCACAACACCTCTGTCAACATTTTTAATAGAAGTCAATAGATTAAAGATTATGTCTTATGATTATGAATTATTTCCTCATTATGTCTCACTCGCGGTTCATGTGTGCGTGCGCTGTGTGTGATGAAAGAAAATGACAATCAACCTCAAGGCTCATATGTTGACTTTTTGTCTAACAATTTTGCTGTTTACATATAATATTGCATTAATCTGCATACATGTTTTATAAGCTGTAAAATGAAAGCCTCAGTTTTGTGCGGAATTATTATACACAAATCAAGAAAATCTTTGATTGGTACATTATGTAGGCTATTTAAAAAAAATATATTATACAAGAACTATTAATAACTAATCTTCCAAATGGAAAAAGGTTGGTTTGTTGGTTGTACACTAAATCATCAATAGCCTGTTTGTTAAGTTTATGACGCGGCTCATCAGCATCAGCGCTGGTTTATGTCAACTCAACTGTGTCAAACTGTGACCAGAAATATCCTTCTTTTGCTTCTTTGCCAAAATACGTCTGTAGCAATCTGCGACCACAAGTCTCTCCTCCATCATTAAAAGTTTTCTGTAGTCGCCTTGACAGCACAAACCCTGCTGTCACCTCAACTGAAACCCCGCCTCTGCTGACGGGACTGATGTAACACGCTTTTCCGCTCGAGCACACAGCGCTCAACGGCAAAACGTGACGCGCGCAGGGTGCATAGGCAACGCTTAAAACACTCACGGCCGTTAGTAAACCATTCAACAGATTCCCCTCTCAGCGCAAAAAGCGTATTCACTGTGATTTAATATAAAACATTTTTGATTGTTCAACTGATATCATTAATCGGTTACAAACGCAGCCTTTCGGTTTAAGGTTAATCTGTTATTTTGAGCATCCCTAATTAAACCGCATGCGCAGGCTCTAAAACAGTGGTTCTCAAACTATTTTTACCAAGTACCACCTCAGACAAAAATTGTCTCTCCAAGTAGCACCATAATGAGCAGTATTGAAATACAGCTGCCTAATTAAGCAGCTGCAGCTCTGCACAGTTAAAAAACGAGGAAGATTACATTTATTATTATTAATTTGCCTATTATTAAGAATATGCATTATTGTCAGCCACTTTAAACATTATAAATAGTTTGAACATTTACTATGCTGGCAGACAAAAACAAAACAAAAAGCTTCACAATTTAAATTAGAATTAATAAAAATGGCACTGTTCTTAAAAAGTACAGTATAGCCTATTCATAAAAAGCTGGAAATGTTGCTTAGACCTGATAAATATAGGCAATATATATATATATATCATTTTTATATTTTATAGAATTTGAACGTTTTGCAAGTTGCAATTGTGAAGTTGCATGTACAGATGACATATTTGTATATCTTTGAAATCTAAACTTGTATTTTAAATATATGATTTGAGATTACTTAAATTAGAAATGAGATCAGCTGCAGGTCATATACAGTAGGCCTATGTGTGTCAGAAAAGCGAGTGATTAAATGCATACAGTGCTTTACCAACTGATATGTGCGGTATTTCTGCGATCTGGTGCAAATGAGATCCGGGTACGGTTTGCGGTTCCTCTGTCTGTGCACACAAAGAATAACTTATTCTACCTCTACGCTTGGTAAAGTTGCTTGAGTCTACGTTCTGTGTCTCGCGCCACTTGAATCACATCCAAATTAAATCTAAGGTCACAAACTAAACCGAAAGCCGCGTACGCTGCTTTACAAAACAAATAACTTTATATATCGAAAACACACATTATATTACACAACTACGAGCACATTTGTAATAATTATTTTACCAGTGAGGCAGCATGGGGAAAATCCTGAGTTTGCAGTTACTGAAGCGGCAACACAACAGCACCGGTCTGCAGAAGGGCTTCACTAGCGCATGTGTATCTGCTTTGTAAGCGCCGCGCGCATCTTCCTCTGGCTCTGCGCCAAGCAAACTGATTTTTAACGTCTGATGACGCGATGCACTAAAGTAAACATTAAAAGCACACTAGCATAATCATAATTGTACGCTTCAGGGAACAGCCGATGCTGTCTGATCACAAGAGTCTCAGTGTTATCATACCTGTCAAAGGGTTAAAAGTGTATTCATTTTATTATACAGCGATTGTTCCGCGAACCACTGCTCTAAAATATTTTTTTTTTACTCCACAGCCGCACGCCGGAGATCCGGCACAGTGCCGGAATACTTTAAGCCCTGTATATATGTATTTATGAGTGTGTGTGTGTGTTGTACCAGGTTTTCCAGCGCTCTGAGACTCCAGCTCCAGGATCAGTTGTCGTGTCTCCATGTTGTAGATTCCCGTCCTGCCGTTGCTGAAGGCCGTGACCATATGAGCCGGATCACTACACACCACATCCACTGATGACGGCACGCCCAGCTCTACACAACACAACACAATTCATCTGCTTATTTACACAACAATACATTATACTGTAATATAATTAATATAATCAGCTTATCAAAACACACATACACGTGTATGTATGTACATGTATAATATATAAATGTTTTTTTTGGAACTGATGTGTGATACTTCATTCTTTATTTACTTTTAGCTTACATTTAGAATATATCTATATCTATATATATATATATATATATATATATTTTTTTTGTATTAACTGGTCTGAGGTGATTTTGGGGCCCTGAGATGTTTTGACATGCCCTGACATTTGTGTGTATTTCAGCTACTTATTACATAGTATTGGCCAACATGTATTTTTGTATTCAGCATAAACTGTGCTACAATAATATGTGAGAAATATTGATGTACATGATTGCGTTTTATAGAAAAAATTATTATATGTGTTTAGTAAGTTTTGGAGAGAAAAATGTAGCTGAAATAAGGTCCAAAAAAAACTGAATGTGCCTGAACGTGACTTTTGAATATATTTTGTGACTTTTGACTTTTGTCTTATAGGCTAGAATATTTACTACCCAATTATGTGAAAAGTACTGGTAATTCAAAGAAAACATCACAATGAATTACAATTTGTTAAGATTGTTTTGGGTGATCTTAGCTGTATGCGTGAGTGACAATGGTCATGAATCATTCACACCTGAGAGACAAAAGACACTCCCCCACTCATTTATCAAGGGCATTGTAAAGCAATGTTTATCTGAAAAGCTAGATACAGCACTCAGCATATATGAGTACACTGCTCACAAATCTCTCTTTCGAACTCATATTTTAATAGGAAGCTCTACAATATTATATTTGTGCTTATACATTAGATTAGTCAGTACTGAAGCCAAATCTGGAGCTTATCTAACAAAATAACTTATGATAACGCTCCAAAAACTAGTACAGCCAAATTTATATGTTAGAGAAAATTATTAAATACAAAAAAAGGAAAAAATCAAGAGAAGAAAAAAATGAAAAAATTTAGTAAAAATTTTGTAGGTTGTCATTTATTTTTCCAATATTTTGCTTGAATTTAATTGTAGTATCCTTCGATTTCTAAATATGTTTAGTGATTAAAATATGTTCATAAATATAATTTAGGAAATCTGTTTTGTTTAAAAAAATACACTGCCTATATTCACTGAGAAATGGAGGAAAATATTCATTTTCAAAATGGGCTGAGCACTGCGTGTGCACTTATACAGCATTCACCATAATATATATTTGAAATGGTATAAAACGGGTTTGCAAAACTGTTTTGACAAAAACTCTCTTGTACATTAATCCAGCAATTAATAATCATTTCTGAATGACTCTGAAGTAGCGTAATGACAAAAGCTTTAAACATAAGAATGAATAATATTTTAAACATGAAAAACAATTACTTTAAATCAAAATAATATTTGAAGACCTTTATATATATATATATATATATATTTGCCCAAATACTCGATGATGATCCTGTGAGGTTAAATGGGTCATAATTTCAATTTATTCCGAGGAATTAAAATGAAATGACCTTTCTAGCACGCTGCGTTTGTTTGTGGGGGCGTGTACTTTCTAGCCAGCACGCTCTCTTTGTTTTTGGGTGTGTAGGGCAGCTTTCGTCATTGTTTGTAATAATGGTGGAAGGGAAGAGCCGGCGTGATGTGCACTCTGCCGGGAGAATTCTATGGATTACCTAGTGTTACGCATGAGCATTGTGGTGGGTAGTTTCTGTGCCGCTGTGTGTGTGTGTCTCTCTCTTTCATCCTGTCCTGTTCCTGTTTCCAGGTCGCCCCACCCTAATTGGACGTGCTGCGTGCGCGCGCTGTGGTTGGTGCTCAGAGAACGCAGCATCTTTTGAAAAGGAGACTGATAAAGGCAGCTCACGGGGGGAGAGATGGAGAGCTTTTCAAAGAAGGTGGCGTTCTTGTTTAAAACCTGTTGTAGTGTTTCCTTTTTGTTGATCTTAAATTGTGAACTTTTAGGTGCTCCCCACCTTTTTCCTCTCCCCGCCTTGTTGTGACTGTCAACACACACACACACACACACACACACACACACACACACACACACACACACACACACACACACACATAGTATATAAAAAGCTGTAAGCTGCGCGCCGTAGGGGCTGAGTGCTTTTTACTTTTGACACTGGCATTTTCTCCTGTTTTTGGTTTAGTTAAGGACTAAGGGTAGTATTTGTAATTTATTTTCTGCATTTCTTTTGGTTCATTAGGTAAGTTGTCCTCGGGGTGGAGTTAGTTAATGTTTTGTTTATTATTTTGGCCTTGTTCAGCCCTGAAGAAATGAGTTTGCGCTCATTTTTGTTTTCTTGTAAATACAAACTTTTTCCGCCTTCTTACAATAAAAGAACCTTTAAGGTCATTTAAATCATAATCTGCCAACTGTTTATTTATTTATTTTCTTTAACTTTTATGTGCAACCTCAGCCCTAGACATTTGGGCTCGTAACACCTAACGAGACAACTTTTTTTTTTTAAATGAGTTGGTAAAGTTCACCTTCCAAGTTTTATGCAGGGATGTCTCTCTCTACTGTAATGTATTAATGTATTCAAGGAGCGTGCAGACTCGTGGGGGTGGTCGCATTAAAATGAATGAAATCAGACTGAGAAACTAGACGTAGTGTTGGTTTCATACTGATTATTTTATCAAACAATGTTTGTTTTCAACATGCACTCGCTGCATATAAAAGTCGACACTTCAAGCTTTCTATAGATATGTGTCTCATGTCTGTGTGTTTTGATTTTTGTGGATTTTCACATCACAACAGTTCACAGAGAGAAAAGAGAGTATGCCTACACTGTTTGTTTTCCTTATTTTGCAAAAGCACACACTTTTGTTGTCATTGTGAGTGTACACAAATAAACTAGACCCCTAACAGAGTCGATTGATGTATTGCTTTTATCTGCATGATCAAAACTGAAAGTCTATATTAAGTTCTTTTCGGCGTTATCAGGAGAAGACGCCACAACACGCGTATACGCGGTCTTCGACCCCTGAGGGTTAATTTCAAGAATGCCAGTTAAAAATGATTCAATAATAAAAATTAAAGAAAACATCAAAACTCTTTCTCATATGAAGCCAATAACTAATTTAGAATTTATTAATTTGGTGTGTGTACAATGCTGAAGTCACACACCCATCAGCATTGGTGACAAAACCCCTCAGAACTAATATTATTACCAAAAACTACAAGATAAAATACAGAGATTCTTGTAAATTGAAGTGCTGTAATATGATTTTTTAGATCAATTCCCAGGTTGTGTGTGTGTGTGTGTGTGTGTGTGTGTGTGTACCCTTGTTGGTGTTGAAGCAGGCGATGGCGGGCTCTGTGTCTGCAGCGCTCCAGAGCCGCACCGTCCCATCAGCAGAGCAGGACAGCAGACGCTGATGAGCAGAGCTGAACACTAAACCCCACACCGCATCTGTGTGTCCACTGAGAGAACCACGCAACACTGATGACTCTATACACACATACACACACAAACAGACACAGAGTTACAACACACACACACACATGTAGAAATATATTGATGAGCACATTTGTATATTTGACTATTGATGTTTTAGCGCAAGGGAATGTTTAGCGTAACAAATGGACTGTACCATAGGAGTCGTAGGGGTCGATGTTTGGGTTTGGAGTGTTCCAGCTTTGGATGGTTCCGTCCAGCCCACCACTGAAACACTGCTCTCCACTGGAGCTCATCACCACACACAGCACTGGCCCTCTGGACAACAACACACACACATCAGACCAGTCACATACACACACGCACACACAATCCTCTGACCAATCAGAGACACGGATGAGCTGAATACTCACCTGTGAGCCCTGAAGGTGTAAATAGGCTCCACATCAAGAGCTGCACACCTGAAGAAAACACACACAACATCAGCAATCACAACACACACACTGTACAAAACAAAATCTAATAAAACTGCCATTATTTATTTATTGTTATGGATTATTATTATTATGATGCACTGTTAGTTATCACTGATGTAGAATGGAGAAGGTGTAGGATTAAATAAGTATATGCTTCTTCCTATTCCTTTTCAGACATGTATGAATTCAAATTGTTTTGTATTGATATAATTATTTGCTTGGTTTAACAACTGTATTTATTAATGTCATTTATGTTTGAAAAAAAGTCTAAAAATGTCACTAAAAATATACATAAGATTAAAAATGACCACTGAAAAAATGAAAGAAAATATGAATAAAATGTTAAACGGCACTGACTTCTTGGTGGGCGCGGTCTTCTGCAGGTTCCACATTTTGAGAGTGTGGTCTTCAGACGCAGTGACCAGAACCGGCTCCACCGGGTGAAATGCCAGCCCGCGGATCGAGTCGAAGTGGTTCCGGAGCGTGAACTTGGGGTTCCACGTTTTCCTCAGCGCGTCTTTATTATTAGTGATCTGAGAACAACACAACACACTTAAACACTCACTCTCTCTCTCTCTCTCTATATATATATATATATATACAGGGAGTGCAGAATTATTAGGCAAGTTGTATTTTTAAAGATTCATTTTATTATTGAACAACAACCATGTTCTCAATGAACCCAAAAAACTCCTTAATATCGAAGCTGAATATTTTTGAAGTAGTTTTTAGTTTGAGCTATTTTAGGAGGATATCTGTGTGTGCAGGTGACTATTACTGTGCATAATTATTAGGCAACTTAACAAAAAACAAATATATACCCATTTCAATGATTTATTTTCAGCAGTGAAACCAATATAACATCTCAACATTCACAAATATACATTTCTGACATTCAAAAACAAAACAAAAACAAATCAGTGACCAATAGAGCCATCTTTCTTTACAAGGACACTCAAAAGCCTGCCATCCATGGATTCTGTCAGTGTTTTGATCTGTTCCCCTTCATAGGGAACTCCAACGTGTGTCTTAAACAGACTTTGGGAGTACTTCAGACGACCAATCGCTTCTGATAATAAGAAAACGGGCCAATGAAATGCCAATTGAATTGGCGGAGCTGAGCTCCACAGCTGTGGCTGATGAGCTCATCAGGGCTATATAAGCCAGCTGCTGGAGTCAGATCCTCAGAATTGTTGCTTCAGAGCCGATCGCAGCTGAACAACCCTCTAAAAACAAGCTGACTTCCAAAGAGAAGAAAGCCTTACCTGCACCAGTGGAGAGAGAGCGTACGAGTGGCGAGCTGGGTTTCTCGTCCTCCGGGCGTGTCGCTGGTGTACTAAAAGAGCAGTTTTCACTAAAAGAGAGTTTTCCTAAGAGAGCACACGGTCGCATAACGCGTCTTTTTAAAGATGTCGTTCCGACCGTGCGTTTCTGGATGTGGTGGTTTCCTCGCCCCGGATGACAGGCACGAGCACTGCATCACATGCTTGGGGATCGAGCATGTGGAGGCGGTGTTCGCGGACAGCTCTTGCCCGCACTGCGCTGGCTTGAGTGTTGCGCAACTGAGGTCGCGGCGAGCTCTTGTATTAGGGCAAGCCACCCCTGCTGCTCCCCGCCAAGCGGTTAGCACTCGGGCAGGCCTGAGGGTTACAGTGGGGGTTAATCCGTCGCCTTCGGGCCCGCGGACCCCTCGCTCCTCATCGGTGCGCTCTGTTTCTGCTTCGAGTGCGAGCGTTGGTCCATCCTCCGGGCTGGCCGCGCTCTCATTAGATGATACCGGGGACGTGATGTCCATCACTGCATCGGAGGGCGGGCTAACATGCTCCGATGAGGATCCGGACCCCCTGCCACCCTCCGGGGTTGTCAGTGGGGTTACGGATCTGGAATCGGACATGTTAGCCGTGTTATTCCGGGCTGCTTCGGCTGTGGGACTGGAGATGGCTTGTCCCCCAGAACCGCTGCCGGACCGCTTAGATGGGTGCTACGTGGGGGTGAAAAAGAGGGCGAACCCCTCTAGACCCCCCGTCCCTTTCTTCCCGGAGGTACACAGAGAGCTCACGCAGGCATGGAGGGCACCTTTTTCTGCCCGGTCCTCGTGCGCTCCCGTTCTCACCACCCTTCACGACGGAGCGGCCAGGGGGTATGAGGCGATTCCCCAGGTGGAGCGGGCTATCGCGGTCAATCTTTGTCCGCGGAGCCACTCTACTTGGAGAGGTCCACCTAAACTCCCCTCCAAAGCGTGCAGGTTATCTGAGTCTCTCACGGCCAGAGCCTACACTGCTGCGGGCCAGGCCGCGTCCGCCTTGCATGCTATGGCCACCTATCAACGCTATCAAGCCGAGAAGCTGGTCGAGATGCAGGAGGGTGGTTCTTCTCCAGGCTTAATGCATGAGCTCCGCACGGCAACCGATTACGCTCTCATGACCACCAAATCGGCTGCCCGTGCCCTGGGGAAGACGATGGCCACACTAGTGGTCCAGGAACGCCACCTCTGGCTTAACCTGGCTGATATGGCAGACGTTGACAAAGCTCGCTTTCTTAACGCTCCCACCATATCCCAGGCTGGCCTGTTCGGTGACACCGTCGGGGAGTTCACCCAGGAATTCTCCGCGGTGAAAGAGCAGTCCAAAGCGATGGGTGAAGTCATCTATCAGCGGGCTCGGAAAACTGCTCCTCCCGCTGCACCATCCGCTGCGGCTGCTCCTCGCCGAGGGCGTCCACCCGCGGCTTCAACATCTGCTCCGCCTCCGCCGCCCGCTCCACCGGCCAAGCGGCAGCGCCGAGCCTCCCGCGGGACCGCGACGCCCCCGCCCCAGGGCGCCGCTAAGTCCGGTAAACGGACCGCGAAGCGTCCCTGAGACGGGCCACCCGGAGAAGAGGGGACCTGCTCTTTCCTCGGTGGGGGGCCGAGGACCATCACAGTCAGTAACAACGACTTTAACACCACCGCTGCTGGCCTCCGGGCTGGCGGCAACCAAATTTTCAATAAAAGAGAATTCCTCTCTCTCCGGGTGTGCAAACCCGAGCACTGTCAGTCTGGGACGCCCCGCCTTCCAGCTCGCAGCGCCGGGACCCTTCGCCTCAGGCCTCCAGAGTGCAGCAGAACGGGCTCCTTTCTCTCACTCCGGCCTCATCGCGGGATCCAGGGAGGAAGGTAAGAGAGACTCTCTTATTTTCAGCTCTTCCTCGGGACGCTCCGCTTTCCGAGGTGAGCACTCCCTTCCCGAGCTGCCCCTCTGCTGGCACGTCAACGATCTCTCCGATGGTGCCATTAGCGCGCGCTCTGCCAGCTTGGTTAGCGCTGCCCAGCGCGTCGCGGTGGCTCATACGGACGATCAGACTCGGCTATGCGATTCAGTTCGCTACTCGCCCTCCCAAGTTCACGGGAATTCTCTTTACGAGGGTGATGCCCGAGAGAGCCCCTGTCTTGCGAGAGGAGATTGCTGTCCTCCTGGCGAAGGATGCAATCGAGCAGGTCCCTCCAGCCGAGATGAAGTCCGGGCTGTACAGCCCGTATTTCATCGTGCCCAAAAAGAGCGGAGGGTTAAGACCAATCCTAGATCTGCGCAGACTGAACAGACATTTACGCAAAATGCCTTTCAGGATGCTCA
>CAIGQZ010032270.1:5295500-5311930 GCA_903798205.1 Danio tinwini | reverse complement strand
ACACAATGATCAACCATACTCACACACTCACAATCTCTGTAACACACGCACACACACAAACTATGGAGCTCAGTTTCTTAGAGAGGTGAGGTTGCATCTGGAAACCCTTACACACATTAGATTTGATCATTTAACATTTACTGTTACATTTTTTGGCGTCACGGTGGCTTAGTGGTTGACACTGTGGCCTCACAGTAAGAAGATCTCTAGTTTGAGTCCCAGCTGGGTTAGTGTTTGTTTCAGTGTGGAGTTTGCATGTTCTCCCCGTGTTGGTGTGGGTTTCCTCCAGGTGCTCCGGTTTCCCCCACAGTCCAAACACATGCGCTATAGGGGAATTGATCAACTAAATTGGCCCTAGTGTACGAGTGTGTGTTTGTGTGTGAGAATGAGTGTGTATGGGTGTTTCCCAGTGGTGGGTTGCAGCTGGAAGGGCATCCACTGTGTAAAACATAAACTGGAATAGTTGGCGATTCATTCCGCTGTGGCGACCCCTGATGAATAAATGGACTACTTTCCAATATGGTGCAGCCCTAATGTATATAGTGAGCGCGATGCATGTGGGTCAGTATTGACTGAACTCTCCCACCGCCCTATATACAGTATGAGGGAAACACACACTTTACTGATCCAGCTCAATCTGAAATAAAAGATAATCCCTCTCAGTGAACGCAGAGCTGAAATAATCCTTCAACCAGAACACAAACGTGCAGGTGAACACTTCAATTACACTTTTAATTACTATCTAAGTTGAATATAAACATTTACTCTGCATGTAAACAAGATGTTTATGTACAGTTGAAGTCAGCATTATTCACCCTCATGTGATTTTTTTATTCAGATATTTCCCAGATGATGTTGAACAGATTCAGGAATTGTTCACAGTATTTCCTCTAATATTTGTTCTTCTGGAGAAAGTCTTATTTGTTTTATTTCAGCTAGAATAAAAGCAGTTCTTAATTGTTTTAAAGCCATGTTAAGGTCAATATTATTAGCCCCCTTCAGCAATATTACTTTTAGATTGTCTCCAGAACAAACCACTGTTATCTTTTTAATATTTTCATGTATTTATTTCGGTTTTAAGTTTCAGCTTTTATTTATTGCCAATTAGTAATTTTACTCCTTTAACTTTACAACAAGCTGCACGGTGGCGCAGTGGGTAGCACAATCGCCTCACAGCAAGAAGGTCATTGGTTCGAGCCTCGGCTGGGTCAGTTGGTGTTTCTGTGTGGAGTTTGCATGTTCTCCCCGTGTTGGCGTGGGTTTCCTCCGGGTGCTCCAGTTTCCCCCACAACTCCAAAAACATGCACTATAGGGGGATTGATGAACTACATTGTCCGTAGTGTATGAGTGTGAATTAGAGGATGACACTTTTTCAGGAATCCCATGGGTCACGGGATTCCCGTGGGATTCACACGGGATGGGAGTCGTCTTTACTTTTAATCATGGGATTGGGACGGTAAAGGATAAGATATTTAACAGGAGCGGGATTCATCCAAAAGGAAGATGACAAAAAAAAAATGCACAGCCATTTTGTAGTTTCCTTTTAATATGATTACATTGTAACACAATTAAAAAACAACTACATGGAATGGATGCGTGAATAGTCTATTCCAGAAAAATTCCGCAACATCCGTGCCTGTGTGAACACCTTTTTTATTAATTTATTGGTAAAGTTTTTCCGGAAATTTACTGGTAACACTGTGTGAAAGGGGCTTATGATTCTAGCTACAGCTCTAGAGGTTTCCCAAGCTGTTTGCGAATGTTTGTTGGAATGACGGATTTGGGAAACACCAAATCAACCAACTTTGTATGTAACGACAGAACGGCGCAACCTTAGTTGGCTAACGATAATTTTCGGAAACGCACCCCTGTATGATTGATATTAATATTGTCTATATTTGATATGATCTATATATACACTGCCTTAGTGACTAGCATAATTACAGTGTGTGTGTGTGTGTGTACAGAACAATGCCAAGCTTTAAATTTCTCTTTATACAATATGTCTAAAATCTATTAATTACAAAAAATAATTACTTAATTATTTAGTATTTAATCACTTAATTAAAATGAAAATGAAAAATATTTCCTTGTTTCCCCCCATAAACTTAACAAAAGTCAGTCACACTTATAAGATAGACAGTAAACAGTGCACACAGTAGGAAACAGACAGGTGTTGTTTAGTTGTTTTTTACGGATGATGTCACTTCCTGTGGCGGGCGTTCACCTGCACATACCTGACTATAGAAGCACAGACAGGCGTGCAGTTAGAGCCGCGGGTGTTTCTGCATGTTGAGACTGAAAGCTGCAGCGCAGGTTCTGCTTCTTTACAAATCACTGCATTTCTTAAGAGCAAAAACAACACACACTCTTCACATCCACACCAAACCTTTCTTTAATACCACATTTCAGACGCATTTCAATTTGATAAAATCGCTTCATTAAATCTAGACGCAGTTTATATTTTCAGTTTTTTTTAAAGATGATAAATATATCTGTTTTATTATCCTACAGAGACTATTTATATATACAGTATTGTGCAAAAGTCCTAGGCCACTAGTATTTTCACCCCAAAATATAAAGGTTTAAAGTCAGATATTTCTATAATTTTTGTAGCGTGTCATTTTAAAATATTAATTTACATTTCCAGACATCATTTTTGTCATTAATTGTAATCATACCGTGAGATTAAGGCCTAAACCCAATTCTATTTTTGTTCCCCTTAAAACCAAGGGTCAAGGGGGAGGCCTTCAAAATTTACCCCTAAGAATAGGGAAAGCACAACAGCACCTGCACATGTCATCATACGTCATCACGATCTCTTGCTTCATATGAGATCAGACGATGGCGACTGCTGTAGTTATTCCAGTTGTGTTATTGTTTGGTGTTTATCTTCAGTAAATCACTGAAGGCATATATTATGTTATCAAGATGATCTAATGTGACAATAAGATGATAACTGTACTGTGCATTTACACAGTGGCCTTATTCACCTATGTGGACACACCAAAACAACATTAACATTATAGCAGACACTGTAAACGCTCATTCTCAGACACTAGACTGCTCTGACAGGGTGTTCGATTGTCATCAAGTGTCAGAATGTTGTGGGACTGCTGTACAGGAGTTCTTATTAGGGATTATAGATCGCCAAATTTAGCTGTTTTTATTTTTGTGTTTTTTTTTAAAGCATGACGGTAAAACATGAACGCTGTTATGAATATATTAAAACATGTGCTTGTTTGTTGTAAAAATTTGTAATAATGACAAAAAATACTGACAAAAAGTATGACAAAAATAATTATTATGACATAAAAAACCTATTTGTGGATCTCCTTACTTCCGGGTTCAGCAATGCTGCCTTTGTGGCTGGTGTATTCTGGGAAATTTTCTCACCCCTTATTTTCAAGTGTGCTCCTGAAAAATCTTCGTTCGAAGGGGTATCTACCCCTTGCCCTTAGCTTTCAAGCTAAATAGAATTGGGACACCCCTACCCCTTTGCGGGAACGCGCAAATCGAGGGGTAGGGGTAAAGGGAAGGGCTAAGAGGTAGAATTGGGATTGGGTCTGAAGGTAAAAGAGATAGAAATAACCTACTTTAAACTTTTTTTTGGTGAAAATACTAGTGGCCTAAGACTTTTGCACAGTACTGTGTTCACCTTATTCTCTGCGTACGAGCGGGCGCAGCCATTTGAATCTTTTTGGCTCGAGAATTCCGGTCTCATTTACTTCTATTCATTTTTAGACGTTAAAAACAGCTTGCTATGCTGCAAACTGATATATTATTATATTATTCTGCTTTGTCTGTATAGTCATGCAAACACTTGTTTGTAGAGCAAGTAGTTTGACCGTTTTCTGTGGTTTATTATTCCTAGTCATTTCTCCCATAGTAGACCGAATCCGAAGTTCTAAAACAATCGCAAAAACGAGCGCACTTCCACATTGAAGAATAAGGTCAATATATACAGTAGATGGCGGAACTAAAGGATTAAGAAAATGTTTTTAGGAGTAACAGCAGTTTTCGACTATGATGCCAGGGGGCACGAACAGAAATATACAGTATAGGTGTAAATACCCTGCTACTTGCAAATGAGGATAAAAATAACAAAACAAAGAATTATAATTCCTTCATAAATCATTAAAAACTTGTTAACAAGCTTTATTAATGTAAACTTATTAAGTGCAATAAGGATTCATTTTGGAAATTAAAACTAAAGAAATAAAAGACAACTAAAATGGAAGTACAAACATGCATACATTAATTATATATAATAAAAAAAATATACAACAGTTCTGTCTGGTTCGTCAATCTGATTGGCTGGCAGCAGTGCAATATTCCACAAATAACAGCACTCATCCAGCCTCTTCACCCTTGTGTATTACTCCGCCCACATACAGCAACAAGCGGAGGACACTCTACAGTTTGACAAATATTGCAGCTGTTGGACAACATAATGTACTTCTGAGGCTTTTTTAGTCAAAAATGTAGTTGTTTAGATTGCAACTGTGCACTTTATTTATAAGGACAGTACCTATTTTAAATATTGATAATTTCTGAGCATCGGATTTAGGGGTATCTGCTGCCATCCGCCTGTTTACGCAGACCAAAGAAAGTGACGGTTAACGTTACACCACAAGATGGCAACAGAGACTGCATAATAAGTCCTCAGAGGAGGACAAATTTCAAAAACAGGGCAAATTTCAAACTACAGCAGAACAAGTCATTATAAATCAGGTAAGCGACATTCTAAGTTGATATCTCTCTTTTGTAGTTTGTATTGCTGTATTTATACCACAGAAACTGCTAGTGTTTTCGGGGTAATTATTGTGATCTCCCGATTGCAGCTGAGAAATACTGGCAAATCTCTGTAGACTGATGACATTTTATGCTGTTCAGCCTCATAATCTTAAAATGTGAGCAAAATCAGCTGTTTTGTGATCACTTTAGACATTATGCTAGAGAATCATTCAAACACTAGCTCTACAGTGACGTTGGTAAATGAGCAACGGTTTCTGCTGTTCTGACGTCAGCTGCAGATGTGAATGAGTGGCAGAAGAAAGTAGTTCCACATACAAAAGGGTTTTGAGACTCTCCGTGTTTGATTTTTTTTAAACACACGATTGTATGCTGTCGAACTGTTGTATAAATGCAATATCAAAAAAGTAGCAGTGCTATATGGCTGTGTATCGTCACTGGGGGAACACTAAGGCATGCCTCCCACCAGTGCCAATATACAGCCACTTGGAATTGCTACTTGTGTGATATTGCTCATATATATTTTAATAATATTTTTTATCCAAATAACCTGCATCTAATTTTTTGACAGTTTTTTTCCTTGCTTAAATATAATTACCAATAATCAATTTAATTAGACACTCTTTTCAAATACGATATAACGTGTAGAAGAATGAATAACACTATCATCAATTAAACTGTACATTACTATTATTATTATTACCATTTTCTCCATCTCTTTACTTTCCATATAGGCTGTAGAATATGTTGTTACAAATTTATATTTTCTTCATATATTATATCTTGATATATTCCTATTTATTGTTCTTATGACTGAAATGTATTAATTTATCTGCAACCCATGTCATATCCACTGTCATTTACTGTCTATATAATAATAATAATAATAATAATAAATACACTTTGGACCATTGAATAATTAAAAATGAATGCAAAGATGCAATGCTTCTGTCATTTATAATATATATATATTTTCAATATTAATGATTTTAAATATTGACATTGTAGTACAAAATCTAAATGCTTAAAAAAAAAGTGTCAATCTTTATGCAACAATCTCAGAATTATTAAAACGTATTCCCTTTATTCTGTTTTTTTAGTTATACTAATGTATTTGGCTTACAGCTAACAAAAAATGCATTCGAATGGCTTGAGCGTGAGTTAGTCCTAATAACCCTGATGTGAGCTGAGAGTTAATTGGTTATTAGTGAAAACCCAAAGAATTAGGAGTCTGTCAGGAATAAGCCGAAGTGAGCAGATTAAGGGGAGATTACCGCACGGCTTGAGCTCTTTAAAAGCAAATAAGTGCATTTGTGATTGACTGGGTTCAGAAGTGGAGTCAGTGTTCAATCTTTTACAGCTCTCCTCCGCGACACATCAGATGGCACTCGCAGATGGCTACGCTTTCACACCGCTAACAAGAACACCAACACACAACGCCAGGCAGAACACGGGGAAACCCAGATCTAGAACACACGTCTACAGCTGACCGCTCACTAAAACAGACATAGTTACACTACAGAACACAACACAACTGCAGGAGAATTAGGGTGTTGTACAAGTTTTTGTATTTAAGGAGCAGTGTGTAATTTTCCTCACTATGGGAATCAAATTTTTGCCCATAGTGCCAAACAGCCGTGTTTATCCTGACGCAAAATGCAGTAAAAATCCTACACGATTTTTTTAGGGGTTTTACCTTTATTATGATATAGGACAGTGGAGAATTCAGACAGGAAAGTATTGGGAGCAGAGAGAGGGGAAGGATCGGCAAAGGACCTCGAGCCGGGAATCAAACTCAAGTCGCAGTGAGCACTTCTGTGCTATGTCAGCACACAGTAGCACTAGGCTATTGGCGCCGACAACGATGGTAATAGTTTGACTACGGTATTTACATGTCTGTGCTGCACTTCAATAATGCCACTAAAATTAACATACTCCACAAGTCTTAATCTGATTTCTGTTTATTTTGATTATGACTTTAGTCGGTTTAAGGTCATCCAAAATCGCTGTTTGCATGGTAGACTCTTAATCTGAGTATTTTTTAATTGTATTAAAATCTGATTATTGGTGTCTATGTAAACGTACTCAATGTTGGGTTTGTCCATATTTGAGCCAATGTTTTTTAGAATGTAGTATACTTTTTATTTAATGCTATGTCTGTATCTCAGGCTATTTCTATGTCAAAAAAAGTTACAAATACATTAAAAACCAACAAACAAGCAAAATAAATTATACAAGATTTTTTCACCACTAGAGGGCAATGGGATCAAATTTTTACCAAAGTATGGCAAGTCACAGATCAAAAAATAATATACGTAAAATTGAAAACACTTACATAATCATAACGTACAAACAACTAAATGCAGAATAATGAATGAGTTTCCTTTGGTCCAGACCAGTGTTAAAAACTATATACTGTAGCATTTTCAGCCGTTTTGGCTCTGTTTCACACTAGACCATCTGCTCTGAACTGTAGAAGTTAAAACAAACTAAAAAAATAGACAACCACATCAGTCGTTGGCTAGATGAATTTCCTGAACTACATTTTGATTGGTCAGAATTAAGGTGTGGTAAACTGATTTTTCTGCCAAACACATGAAACAACATGTGACCACATCAACATCAGTCATTGGCTAGAGCAATACTGACAGAAATAAACAAAGAGGGGAACAAAAGTCAGCAGACAGTATGAACCTCCCCACATCTCCACGTTTGTCCACAACCTGCCATAAGTGCGGTATTAAAGTATGAAAAAAACCTCTCTGTCATCCCAGAATGCACGTCAGCAACTGACTTCGCCAGTTGGTTTAGTCTAAATAGTCAAGAACTTTTTGCGTTTGGCTCGGTTTGAGGTCGGTTCACATTCTCACAACAAATAAACCAAACACTCCAGGGTTGGTTTGAAAGCGTAGCGACAGCACCTCTTCCAGCAGGTCTCGGTGCACTTGCTTGGTCCACTTTTGTGTGTATCAGGAGTACGATTGCTGCTTTCAATTCAAACCTGCCCAAACCAACTGCACCAAATAGGCAAGCTAATTCTGGTATGCGTTATCTAAGCTAAATGAGGCAGGTGTGAAAACACCTTTAGGTAACAACAACAAATCATTCACAGTTATTAACCTAATTCTGATTGAGTTCAGAATAGAAAGCTAGTGTTAACATACTGGAGCAGAGAATAGAGAATTCTGCATACTAAGTTTGAGCAGAAGTTGCACATTTCTATAGTTTTTCAACTATTTTTAATAATAATAAATTAATTCATTCTAATAATTTATTAATATTTAACTTTATTATTCTTCATACATTTGTTTTGTGTACATTTTTCGGCTTAGTCCCTTTATTAATCTGGGGTCACCACAGAGGAATAAACCGCCAATTTATCCAGCATATGTTTTGCGCAGCGGATGCCCTTCCAGCTGCAACCCATCACTGGAAACATCCACACTCATTCACACACACACTCAAATACTACAGTCAATTTTAGCATACCCAATTCCCCTGTACCACACGTCTTTGGACTGTGGGGGAAACCGAAGCACCCGGAGGAAACCCACGCCAAACGGGGAGAACATGCAAACTCCACACAGAAATGTCAACTGACCCAGCCAAGACTCGAACCAGCGACCTTCTTGCTGTGAGGTGAACGTGCTACCCACAGTGCCACCGTTTAAGAATTAGTGCTTAAGTTTTATAATTTTATTATGTAAATGTATAGACAATACTGTCTGAACTTGAACTACTGTCCATATGAAATTTGGGTTTGTTGAACAAGTGTGCTGATATTCAGGATTACATTATGATTTATTATTCCTTGTGATATTACGGAAAACAACAACAATCCACACAGGCATATTTATTGCTTCCATATTTTAACATTATTTTCTCATTCTAATGAATCTCATGATGCAGCCGATGCTTCTGGAGTCTCAAGACAAGAACTTTATAAAGTCAGCTCACATACTGATAAAACAACAATTACTGTATATTCAGAGACCATAATATCACACACACACACACACACCTACACAGTGACCATATTAATATCTAGAGACTATTTTAAACATAGATTTCAGAAATTCAACCAAAAACCCAATGCAACCAGTGTCTGTTTCTAGGCTTTAGTCTTCAAAAATCTGCCACATGACATATGAATATAGACATTTCACATATAGACACTTCACACATGCACACTTCAGAAACAGTATTATACTATTACAAAATAAAGCTAGCGTTTCTGACAAAATCTGTCTACTTATAGAAGTAGCCATGTAGTAGACAATCTCTAAATGTCCAAAGTAAGACGTTGATATCTACTTTCTGCAGTAAAATCCTCACGAGCCACGCTCACGATTTATTACCATCATAAAATGTTGAGTTATGTAAAAGTTTGCTGCTGTTTTCTGAAAACTGCAGTGGATGCCAGGAAACAAGAGTACAGAGAGAAGAATGTAAATGCAAACGTTTATGAAAATGCAGAGCATGCATGTGTGTGTGTGACAGAAGAAAACATGCAAACCTGCCAAACCAAAGGCCAATGAGTGTGAGTGATGTGTGAGGACATTAAACTGTGTTGCTCACGGCTGGACAGAGAATCACATGCTGGACTGACATCACTGCTGTTTCCCATCAAAGCACACACATATGTACTGACCACAGCAGTCAAAACAGTAGCTGAAACAGAACATTCACAGGCTGTCTCTCTCTTTCTGTGTCACCTGTATTCAAACACTGTGGTCTCCATCACCAAAAACACATCAACATCATTACTGAAGCCACGGCTCATGTCAACACTGCCCAGTGCAATGCTGAGCTTCTTTACTATTATACATTTATTTGATCATTTTTAATTCAGTTATGTTTGGAGTCATTTTGTTTTGTGTCTATTGGCTCTTCTTATTTTTAATATTGCTATTTAATGTTCTTATTATACAATGTTTTAGTTTGTTATTTCACTTTAGTACTGACAGTGCTGCAACAAACCTTAAAAAGGGCAGTGTTTTTAGTTTTAGGATGCACAGCCACATGCATGCATTTATTGATCAGATATATGGATATACTCACCAGATGCATGTGTACTGTATATGCTGACTAAATGCATGCATATACTAAACAAAAACAAATGAACACAAATAATGTCAAGATAGACTGACACTAAGCAAATGCATGTGTATAATAATGATGACCAGATGCATGCATCTACTGACTGGATGCAAGCAGAGCAAATGTATATGTTATGTATAATGACCTGATGCAACATACTAATCAAACACAAGCATATATTGATAAGATGTATGTGTAAACTGACAATATGCATCAATATGTTCACCAAATGCATAATTATATTGACCACATGCATGTACATACTAATCAGATGAAAGCATAATGACCAGATGCATGTGTATAATGACCACATGCATGTTATAATTACCAGATGCATGCATTAACTGACCAGATGAGAGTACATACTGACTAGATGCATGTATATAATGACCAGATGCATGTGTATAATGACCATATGCAGGATTATAATGACCAGATGCATGCATAAACTGACCAGATGCATGCATGCATATAATGACAAAATGCACGTACATACCAACCAGATGAAAGCATAATAACCAGATGCATGCATTTACTGATCAGATGCATGTTTACAATGACCACATGCAGGTTATAATTACCAGATGCATGCATTTTTGACCAGATGCAAGTACATACTGACCAGATGCATATGTATAATGACCAGATGCATGCATTAACTGACCAGATGCATGCATATAATGACCAGATTCATGCATTTTCTGACCAGATGCATGTATATACTAACCAGATGAAATCATAATGATCAGATGCATGCATTTATTGATTAGATGCATGTGCATAATGGCCACATGCTTGTTACAATTACCAGATTCGTGCATTTTTTGACCAGATGCATGTTAGAATTACCAGATGCATATATTTACTGACCAGATGCATGATTATAACGACTAGAAGCATGCATGTACTGACCAGATGAATGCAATGCAATCATATAATGCACAGATGCATGTATCTGCTAAATAAATACTGCTATATGCTAAGCCCAACAGCATTTGGACATTAACTGCTAAAGGAAAATACAAGTAGTTGTTGTGTTTTACAGGGAACAAAAGAAGGGAGTGTTTGAGCATGCTACCAAAACAACAGTTGCTAAAACCTCTGCAAAGAAGTCCACAGCGTTTACAACTTAATCACTAACAAAAAATAAAATAAATAAATACTGAAGCTTGAAATCTAAAAACAGGCTATGCTACTTGACCCTGACCCCTCCCTAGTAGTTGAGAAGTGCACTGAAGCACCGATACGTGAGTCAGGACCAGACAAATCCTCCAATAAACATCGTTCTCTGGTCCAGCCTGGCATTCCTGTTTCCCAGCTGAGGGCACGACGCAGGCATCAGCAGGATGAGTCACCAACATCAGCTCAGAAAACTCGAAACAGCGCTTCACTTCTGTCCTGTTTGCCAGAATCAGAGCTGCCTACACACTCAGGCCTGTGCCACGTCACCATCGCACACATTCCTGATGCTAATGGCCTTTAATTTCACGCCGCTGCGGCTCGTACTTCAGGTAGCAGAAGTGTGCATGCAAACGCAGAGAGAATTATACTTCTTTCAATTGATTGTCAAGGTGCCGGAGGGCGATTTCCACATATGACGGCCTCTCCTACACGCCGTCGCCCACACAGAGCTATGAAAGGCATGCTGGTTACGAAATAAATGAAACATCAGTCAGGATCTCCTCAGATAGACGCAGCCTTCTAGGGATGTCGAATACCTGCACGCTAGTGCAGCACGATTCTGGAAAAAAACGACTTTTATTTTACAATATGAACAGAATTTCAGCAGATGACTTGAATAGTTCAATTTGGAAAGAATTCTTTGTTGTAGTTTGAATAATTCTGCAGTAGTTTTGTAGGTGAGTGCACATGCATAAAATATACAAGCATGGATAAATACAGCAGAGAGAAATGTAGAAAAGGAATAAACAGTGCTTTATCAGGGTTTTCTGGGAAGTCTAGCAGTATTCAGGTAGGGACATTTAATAATCGAAAGTAAAACATCACTACAGAATTCATTGCATAAAGAATTAAATACAATTAATCTTCGCTGAAGCTACAAATACTATATTGTCTTGCCTCTAAGAGAAGAAATCCACATGTGTTGCATTATAAACTGAAGATTTAACTGCTTTGACTAATTATTCACACGACTAATGAATAATCTCACACAAAGATTTACTTTAAACAATCGACTGAAGTTACAAAGTGAGTTTGAATCGGCAACCTCCTGCTCTCCCTTGTGAAGCTAATATGGAAGTAACTGAAACTGCAATTCATGGAAATTCCGCTAGTCCTGGCTCCATAATAAAGCACATTTCTATTGAGCCCACTGTTTAAAGGGCCAACTTTACAGCAGAAAAACAGGTGTTTACAGCCTAGTACAAAGAACGATTTTGGTGCATATAGCTAATACTACACTTCAGGACAACTGTGAGGGGGTGAAATTTTTTATAATCATCCAATTTGTTTATAATAAGTCTGCATAATTAAGGGCGTGGCCACTTGAGTGACAGCTAGGTCTCGCTGGCTGCCGTCACATCACCTCAGCTTATTCCGGCTGATTAGCCGCTGATCTCGGCATATTCATCATATTTTTGTGTTGTTTTATGTGGCTTTACACAGTCAATTGACTTTTGGAACTATTTTTTACAATTATCAGATAAAAAGGCATGCTGTGTGCACTTAATAACCATTCACGTGGCCTCCATTTCCCAGGTGAGTGAAATTATATACTTATACACCATCTCTATAAATGTATTTGTTTTTTTTAAGATCATTTATCATTTATAATGTTCTTTAGACCTGTAATGCACTCCAGAATCTGACAGATTGATTAGCTGTAGGCTCTAGAACAGTCATCTGAAGTGTTGTCATACAGTGTTATGCCTGGATTTCATAAATAGCCTTGCATTTACTAACACAGACTATATCTTGAAGTAATTTGCGTTTTCCTCCTGTAGAAAAATGTTATAAGAACAATGTTCAGTGGCTCAGCGTATTACAGCAGTGTTTTAAAAGACTAAACACTTTATTGATATAGTGCAGAACACAAACGTCAACACAAATGATGCCCTTCCAGCCGCAACCCAACATTGGGAAACACTCATGCACTCTTGTATTTACACTCATACACTACAGCCAATTTAGTTGATCAATTCTCCTATAGCGCATGTGTTTGAACTGTGGGGGAAACCGGAGCACCTGGAGGAAACCCACACCAACACGGGGAGAACATGCAAACTCCACGCAGAAACGCCAACTGACCTAGCCAGGGCTCGAACCAGCGTCCTTCTTGCTGTGAGGCGATCGTGCTACCCATTGCGCCACTGATGCTCTGTGCGTAATTATTTATACAATAAAGACTATACAGTGCTATTTTATATTTGAGTATTAAATCTCTAAATACTTGTTTGACTCCACAGAAAACCATAAAACTGTTCATTTCAATTTTTTTGCAGAGGCATTGCTTACAAAATCATCACAATCAATCTTCAATTATGAATGCTTTCCAATTAAGAGTTATTTACGTTGTATTCATATCGCAATATTTAAAGCAAAAAAAACCTAAATATTGCAATCAATGTTTTTTCCAATATCGTACAACCCTGTAAAAACATCTGTTAAATAGCAGTTTTCCTTTTTTTGTGAGTAATATTTTTATTTTTTTCCCATTTATTTCTGCTTCTGAATTGCATTATGGGATCTTGATCTTTCTTCCAACAATTTTTTACCTTGAAAAGTTGCATAAAGTGACTTTTATTGACATTTATAATAGTGTGCAGTGCTGTATTGTGTGTTGGTGTTGTATTACGCTACAGAAACCTATTTCTCTAGATATTATCTCTTATACATTATATTATTATTTCAAACTACTAAAATGTCAATAAAAGTCACTGTAGAGTTGATTTTTTCAACATCAAAAGTGGACAGGTCAAAGATCAGCATCCCATAATGCAGCTCACCACCGCAACTAAACACAAAATACGGAAACTGTTAATTAGCAATTATTTTTTACAGTGTAGATTCAAGTCTTTCCATGCATTGTTCCCTTGCATATTTGTTCTATTCTGTAATATCACAATCCTAAAACAGCAAAATTCACACATTTATTTTTTCACATACTCATTTGCCAGCTGAAATGCCAGTCACAGTTTGTCCTTCACTCAACATGCACAATAAAACACACACAGTCCGACTGTACGGACGTCCGAGCAAACGACCCATAAATGCCACAGACTTTCCAACAGCATTCATTAATCAATCGCTGGCCTTCAGGTCTGAATATCTCATCTCAATCTCACAGAAGAGCACCTCAAGGACTTACAGGTAGTAAAGCACGACTTTGCACAAAATAAAGTGCACATTAACCCCTTCAGACAATAAGTGCATTACAACGATGTCTCAGTGGTTAGCACAGCAAGAAGGTCACTGGTTCAAGTCCCGGCTGGGTCAGTTGGTGTTTCTGTGTGGAGTTTGCATGTTCTTCCTCTGTTGGCGTGGGTTTCCTCAGGGTGCTGGTTTCCCCCACAGTCCAAACACATGCGCTATAGGGGAATTGATGAACTAAACTGTCCGTAGTGTATGAATGTGTGTGTGTGTGTGTGTGTGTGTGTGTGTGTGTGTGTGTGTGTGTGTGTGTGTGAATGAGTGTTTTCCAATACTGGGATGCAGCTGGAAGGGCATCCACTGCGTAAAACCCATGCTGGAATTGTTGGCGGTTCATTCCGCTGTGGTGACCCCCGATAAATAAAGGGACTACTAATGAATGAATGAGTTCAGGTCTGAGAAAGTGAAAATGCAATAAGACAACACATTTATCAGAAAGATTAACACTAGATAGTCAACAGTAGATGGTGATTTGTCACAGAAAGGAGCATGAGGGCGTTTAAAGACTTCCTCACAGGTGTGAGGAGGATACAGCATCTCGAAACATTACTCCAGCAGAATATACTGTGTTATAGGGCTGAACAATATATTGTTTTACTAAACAAATATGTATTTACAAGAGACTAATAGACAAAGATATTATTAAATATAATTACTTTTTGTTGTTGCTTTACATTTGATTTTTTATTTATGTACTTGAATACTTTTAGAAAACCTAACAGCACGGTTTGTTTGTTATTTTTGATTGCAGATTGTCATCATTTATGCAGATGCATTGCATAGAAAAAGACTCCCAGTCGATGTAAATCAGGGGTGCCCAAACTTTTTTGTATGAAAAGCAAATATCACTGAGAGCCCTGGGTGGAAGGTATTTATACCACACTATGTTACATTAAAGTTGCTATGGGTAATTTCAATATTTCAAAATAAATATAAAAAGTTACTTTAAATTGTATTATCTAATGCAGTATAACTTTTAAAATGACAAACTATTGCAATAAAAACAATTACATTTATAACACAGAGGAGTTCAATGCTGAATACACAGGTCAAGCAGAATTTGCCTTTGACTTGATTTGCTCAACAAAGTCTCTGGATTGTCGGTGGCAGTATGTACATATAGACCAAATCTGATTCATTTACACCATTTCATTTCAGTTGGCTTTTAACAATACCTATAAAGCAAACAAACAAAGGGTTACATTACATTTGAAATGACAATCTGGAAACCATCCCCATCATTCTCCCTCTCTTCTCTGATGGAAAGGTGGGCCATATCAAAGGTTATTATGAGCCAACTTTGGCCTGCAGGCCCTAGTTTGGGCATCTCTGATCTAAATGAATGAAATCTGTCCAAATGGAGATGTTTAAATCATCTGGTGAAATGATATTCATATTGTAATTAGGCCTGTGACAATAATCAATACATGGGCTTATCGCACAACACATGGACATGGGCTCAATCATTTTTAGTGATGTAATATATATCGCCTATACATAAAAACAATTCTAGCCATATTTTAGCTGATTGTGCAACATCTCTATCTCTATTGGAGGTGTCAGTGTCAGTACGGTTAAAAACACTATAGTATTTACTATAAATTACTATAGTATATTCTAATGTGGGTGTCTGAAAATAAATCAGGTAGCAGATATTGTAGCCTGTTACTTTTTACCGTGTAACATTTATTATTATGTAAGATATGTTTTCACATTCTGACTCCAGTGCCTGATCATTAAATTGTTAAAATGACTATAATTAGATTAAATATTCTCAAGAATAAAATATGATGTGTTGATTGTGTTCTTTAGAAGATTTCACTTGCATTGTGTTGATATTATATTGTTATTCTGGCATTATATAATGAGTGGCATAAAATGATCTTAAAATGACAATAAATTTGTTTATCACAACATATTTTGGTGAAATATATATCGTACAACTAAAAAAAATAGACATCATAACAGGACTAAATGCAATATATATCATGGCAAAACAAAATATGGCAATGCCAGATTTTTCCAATATCGTGCAGCTCTACTGCGTTACTTCATTGCGAGAAATAAGTCAAAGAAACAACCGAGAAACTCACACAAACACGACAGAGGAAACAAACCATAAATACCAGAAACCACATCTGTGTGTGTGTGTGTGTGTGTGTGTGTGTGTGTGTGTGTGTGTGTGT
>CAIGQZ010032270.1:5269673-5287173 GCA_903798205.1 Danio tinwini | reverse complement strand
GATTGTTACCTTTTAAAAAGTGAGTAAACCCATTACTTAAAAACAAGTTTATTTTACTTAAAGCTATAAAACCCATTGACTTTAATAATTATACACAGTTTGTTTAAATAAGGCAACATGTTTACACTAGTAAACTCGTCGCTTTTAACGTGTGAAAGATCATGTATATTTTAACAGCACATTTCTTATCAGTTAATCTAAGTGATTGAATTAAATGTTCTATTTAACATTAGTCAAACCTATTGACTTTTTATTATTACTTAAACAAAAAGGTGTCAACTTAAGTCAACTAATGTCTGTTTAGTGTGAAAGATCGTGTGTTTAAAGAAAAAGCAGATTTATTAATCTAAGTGGATTAATTAAATGTTCTATTCTCACATAAGTCTGAGTTTTTTAGTTTTATTTTTTAAATCTTTCTTTGTGAAAAATAAAATTTCCCAGCAAGTATGAGAGTGCATTCCTTCTGTGCATTCCTGTAATTGTGTTAAAGACACTGACATTAAGTGGTCAGCATAAATGAGTACACCCCCTTTCAAAAATATTTTTGTTTTTGTGAATGTAGACTATTTGTGGCATATTTTAAACCAATCAATTTCATTAATCAGTTATATTGATTGAAGTCAGAGTTTGGCCACATCTTTAGCAATACAAAGATTTAGATTCAAACCACTTGGAAAAAGAATTACAAACTATTTTTTTGTTAGATTAGTTTTGACTTCAGTACTGATTAATCTAATGCATATGCAAAAATGTATTATTAGTATATTAAAGCATCCTGTAAAAATATTAATTTAAAAGGGATCTGTGAGGGTTGTACTCATTTGTGCGTAACAGTGTGTGAATGCCTATCTATCAGTTTTTAAACCATACTAATGGTAAAAAATTTAAGCACAGAAGTTTCATGTAATCGTAAATACACCCAATGATGTTGGGGTAATGATAAATATTATATTTTAAGTGTTTGTGGTTTTCTCAATATTATAAATCTCAAATATTAAGTAATTTAATTGACATTTTTAGTAAGAATTTAAAGTATTTGCTAACTGGAATGTAGGCTTTTAAGGTTCATTTTAAGTTAGTTTTAATTGACTTAATTCCTGTTTATTAGCTAGACTAATAGAGTAAAATCTGTAACCTGCATTTTAATGATGCAATAATTATTGAAGTACATTCATGCAAAACTCTTGTAATTTGTCATTTAGAATTTGTATAAATTCACTTGGATTATTTTTAAATAAAAAAAGAAATAAATTCTGAAGAATAAATACAAATCATGCAAATAATTTAATGTCCACACTAACAAATAAATTCTATAACATGCATTTTAATGCAACAATTATTATTAAAATGTCTATTTATGTTTGCCATGTTAATATTTGTGTAAACTTTTTTTTTTTTTTAAATGTTCTGTTTAAATGAATAAACATGAAAATTCAGAAATTAAAATTATTCATATAATGTTAAGACTAACAAAATTAACATGCATTTCTGCACTTTTAATTATGCTATCTATATACTTAAAAAAAAAGTTGCATTAATTTTTTTTATAATATCAATTATATTCTGTAAAATGCATTCATCAGCATATGTTTTGGTGTAATTTTTTTTTTAATTTTTATAAACTTTTGAAATATTTGCCAATATAAACTATGCATATAATTTAATGTGAAGTCTAACAAGTTCTGTAACATGCATTTCTTTATTTTTATATTTGTATATACATATATTTTTTTTAATGCAACAAAATATAAATGATCTGTAATGCTTTCATCTGCACTTTTTGTTAATGTAACTGTTTTTGTCACTTAATATTTGTTAAACTTTTTTTAAATGATAAAACATGAGATAATTTAGATGTCTATAAATCTGATCTGTGCGTATAATATAATGTCCTGTGGGAGTGTTTGAGCTGGCCTGGATCTGCTGTCAGCTGATCGTCACCTGTGTGGGTTTAAGCCGTTTCTCACGCTGGGCTTTTTTTCCCCTCATGTCTGCTTTGGTTTTGTCAGGAATCGGATGACGCTGATGCCCAATCAGGCCTTTTACCTGCTCATCAATAACTCTGGCATCGCCAGCATGTCTCTGACCATGGCGCAGCTTTATAAAGACTACAAAGATGAAGATGGGTTTCTCTACATGACCTACGCCTCACAGGAGATGTTTGGACACAGGTGACGCGTCCAGGACATTCGCTTCACTGAACTGATGCATTATTTAAGTCTTTGTATATAGTGTTAACCTTTTAGCTACTGTGTGTGTTTTAATGGTTTTCTGAGTAATAAACTGTCTTTAATTGGCGCATCGGCCACTAGAGGGCGACGTCTGTTCATTCTGATGCAGAAAATAAATGTCCTCGTTTAGGAATAATAAAAGCCAGTGTCAAGCTTAAATCATGTGCTGATTTAAAAAAATAAAGGATGTTCATGTTTGGATAATGCAGCTCAAATATATGGGGGATTTTTAGACTTGTGTGTATATTTTGTCTCCTGAATAAACTTGTTTATTAAAAAAAGCTTTAATGAAATGGTTTTGAATAAATGCCATTAAATTATTTCAGAAAAATACTTGCATGTTTATTTATGCACCATCTGTGTTAAAATTAACTTGAGGACTTCCATTATAGCTATTTTTGACTGTCCTGAATTATACATTCAGCTTCAAGACCAACTTTAATCTAATTTTAATTGTGCGTGTTTAGTAAGATAAATAAACATTTGCATGAACATCTATCATTTGTAATTTCAGTTATAAAGAATTTAGTGTTTGTCTGCATTCTGCTCAATGCTATTCTATCAATTATAAACGGCAGAACAATCTGTAAAGCACTGACTGTTAAAACATGGGACTTGCTGCAAGTGATGTCACTTTCTGGGGTGGGAAACTGAAAGGCAATGAGGTGTGTTGTTCTCATTCATTTGAGCAAAATGTTTAGGAGAACTAATGATAATTTGTCAACTGTTACTGTCATATTTCAGTCAATTCAGTGCTAAAAACAGTAATCTGATGAAAATACATTTGTATTTTAGACACCATGTAGAGTCTGGTTTGAGGTTAACATCTTCAGCTAAATACTTGATTAATTTTATATATAGCTATCACTAGGATATTGCTCAATTGTAAGTAATTAGTTACATTTTTAGTGAGTGTTTTTGCTTGGGCACAAAACACATTCAATGTCCATATAAAATCACACTCAATACACATTTTCACACAGACCAAACTTGATAATCTCTTGTTTACATATTACCGTTTTTCACTCACGAAGAACAAATTTTGTGAATTTAAAAATGCAGTAGTTATTGGAGCATGTTCATAGAAAACGTTTGTAATTTAGAGTTTGTGAATTCACTCGAAAGGTTATTTTTAAATGATAAAAATGAAATAATTCTGAAGTCCATAAATATAAACCGTGCATATATCAATGTTAAAACCAACAAATAATAAATTCTATAACAAGCATTTTAAGAATGTAACTATTATTAAAATGTATATTTTTGTCATTTTAATATTTGAATAAACTTCTCTTTAAATGATTAAACATGAAATAATTCAGCAGTCTATAATTAAATGTTGACTAACAAATAAACTAACATGCATTTTTGCAATTTTAATAATGCAACAATTCTATAACATTTTTGAAAAATATAATTGTTGCAGTAATTATATATTCTGTAAAATGCAGTTATCGGCATACTTTTGATGTTTTAATTGGTTTTTGTCATTTATTATTTGTGTAAACTTTTTAAATATTTATATTTTTTAAGGATTAAATCTGAAAAAATTCTGAGGTTTAAATATAAACCATGCATATAATTTAATGTTAAAACTAAGAAATTCTGTAACATGCATTTCTATATACATTTTTAATGCAACAACATTTTTGCAAGTTTAATTTTTAGCGAGCGTTTTTGCTGAGGCACAAAACACATTCAATGACCATCACATTCAATACAAATTTTCACACTGAGACTCAAAACAAAGCTTGATAAAACCTGTTACTTGTTTACATATCACAGTATTTCTCAGTCGCTTTGGTCCATTTCTCAGATCAGAATTTAAATTTGCAAAACTCCCTGTTCAGTCTTCAGATCATCATTGTGTCACTTGTACACATCAGAAAAGCAGTTTCTCATTCCTTTGAACAAGTTGCAAATGCTTTTGTACATCCATGCAAATGATTATGTGCAATGCTGTGATGTTTTCCACACATCAGAGCGACGAGTCTGCATACAGACAGGAGGTGGAGCGGCTGGCTTTATGGTGCAGATACAACAACCTGGAGCTGAACACGCTCAAAACAGTGGAGACATTCAGGTTCCTGGGCACCACCATCTCTCAGGATCTGAAGTGGGATATTCACATAGACTCTATTGTGAAGAAAGCCCAGCAGAGACTGTACTTCCTTCATCAGCTGAGGAAGTTCAACCTGCCACAGGAGCTGCTCGTACAGTTCTACTCAGCTGTCATCCAATCCATCCTCTGCACATCAATCACCGTCTGGTTCAGTTCAGCTGCCAAAACCGACCTCCGTAGACTACAGCGAATAGTCCGGACTGCTGAACGAATCACTGGCACTACCCTTCCTACACTTCAAGAACTGTACTCTTCCAGAGTGAGTAAAAGGGCTCGTAAAATCACTCTGGACGCCTCACACCCAGCACACTACCTGTTCGAACTGTTACCGTCTGGTCGGCGCTACAGAGCACCAAGCACAAAAACAGCCAGACACAGGAAAAGTTTCTTTCCTCAGGCCATCTACCTCATGAACAGTTCAATATTCTCCTACTGTGCAATAAACATGCAATACTTTCTCATACCACTTGTACACAGCACCTTATAACAATATACAATGCAATACTTAATCCATTCGCATTGGTACACAGCACCTTATAACCTGTATATTCACAACAAATCTGTACATACAACTCAACATCCAGATTTTTCTGCATCTCTGTTAAATGTTTATCGTCTTTTTCTTTTCTCATATTTAATTTTGTGTTGTCACTCGTCACTTTATGTACACTGGAAGCTTCTGTTGCCAAAACAAATTCCTTGTGTGTGTGAAGCACACTTGGCAATAAAACTGATTCTGATCAGTTGCTTATGTCATGTTGATCAAAATGTATTGTTTTGGTCTCTGTTGAATAGTCTCACCCCCAACAACATCAATTGTTTGTTCGTGGCATAAGTCTTTCCATGCAAAATGGCTGAACAAGTGGTCAATGTTTTGTCATAATGTATTATTCTGTGCATTTTTAATACTTTTTTAATAACTTTTTCCCTAAATCTGTCTACAATTGGTCAATTTCTTCCCGGTGAATGTTGACCTTTTCTAACGGAGGTGCATCTCAAAGGAGATTGTCCTATGTTCACATTTCTGCATTTGTTTAGTGTTTTCTTTGTGCTGTGCAGTGCTGCATTTCCCTTTCCTGGCAACAAATTGCAGTACAAACAGCAACAACAACAACATTAGCCAGTTAATCAGAACAGCCCTCCAGCATACACACATATTGACTAAGTAATTTGACTGTCTTATCTGCACTCAATGACACAAGGACTTAACATTCTGATGCACTGACATGTTCATTGACACAGAAATGTTTTGAGAGACGAATGAAGGATTTTGAGGAAATTTGCAGGTAATCCAAGGTGGTTTGCTATTTGAACGCTTGTCTTAAGAAATGCACTTACTGTTGCAAATTCTAATTCTGATCTGAGAAATGAACCAAAGTGACTGAGAAAAACTGTAAGAACGGTCTAATTTATATCATACTGCGTAGTAAGTATAATACAAAACTGAAGACAACCACATTTAAGCAAAAGAACAGCTGAACATTAACACGAGTACACTGTAAAAATAATGGCTGTGTTAATATTTTCTGTTTGATGGATGTAAGTTGAGATTAAATAGGGGAATTACCAAACTACATCACACGGGTTCAACCACACATACCAGTTGCAAAAAAAGGCCGGTTGCAATAGCAACCCACATAGCAAAATTTCTCTGGCCCAGCTCTGGCCCACACAATCAGCTTTTGCTTAGCCCACATGCCGCAGTGAATTACGGTACATGACTGGACCAAGTCTGGCTTCCAGACAATGGCCAAACATGGACCATATCAGGGTCAAGTCTCAGCCAAGTTAATAATTCATAACTGGGCCAGATAGGTTGGTGTGTCATGATTGCAATGAAATTGATAAACCCATGATGCATTGCGCTTTAGGCACACTATGGGCGTGCTTTTTCTCAAAGCGACCTGATTGGTATTTTTTATTTCTTTACTCAAAAAGTATTTTAATGTATTTAAAATGTGGGTCAAGACAGGCCAAACTTATGTGGCCCACTTATCAATTATTATCATCTGGGCCAAATACTATATTTTACATCTGGCCCAAATCTTGTGTGCCGCCTTAAACACGGTGCCACCTCTTCCAAACCCGGGCCATGTTTGGCCCACATGCTGTATGCCAGTGCCGGATGAATGCCTGCCATGCCAGCTTTATGCCAAATCTGGGCCAGAATTCTTTGCTACCAAGGAAATATTTCGTGTTGTGCGGTAGGATGCCAAATTCGATAGCAAACTTAAATTTTAGCGTACACCACACTGCTTTTAATGCCAACCGCAAACGTCTCGCCATCATAAGAGCTGAATGGAGTGAGGACCTAATTAAAAATGTTGAACTCTGCAGTTCTCATGTTATATCAGGTCAGTTCCCACTATGCTGAATTGCAGCAATGATTTCAGCAAAAGCAGTTTAATATTAAGAATTAAACTGCAGACACTGAATGCTGAGAATGAAATGTAAAGATGTGCGTTCACATACCCTGCTGTACAGGAGCAGTTCACTGTCAGAATGCAGTTGTTTAGCTTGTTTGATGATTACCCAGGCCTTGTACAACTCCGTCTTCTTTCCTTGTCTTTGGCTCGGCAGAACCTCGGTTTTTAGCACTACATAGTTTTGAATCTGGTAATCATGGAGCATTATTTACTGCACATGACCACACAGAACAACATTGCATCCAAAGACTTGTAGGCCTTTAACTTCTCTCTTGTAAAATCCCTTGGAGTTTCAATGAGACAGTTGTATATTTGGGCTGGAGGCTTGGCAATTTCGTCTTATCTAATATCCATTGCTAGCGCTCATGTTTTTTTCCTGCATCCTCGCTGCGCGCATCCTGAATGTTCACAAATCGGTAATTTGTCTATTGGATTCAACTTAAATTAAGTAAAACTTAATTTTATAACAAAAAAATGTTCTAACCAGATTAACTTATTAAAATAAGTGACTCAAACGTTTGTCATCATGACTTTTTGTCAGATTTTTTTGCAGTGTACAGAAGGAAATATGTATTTACTGTATAGTCTTAATAGATTTTACAGCTGTCAGGCCATTGTTTTATGACATATAAAGAGTATTTGTTGAATGAAAGTGTTATGGAATCATTGAGATTTGATTTGAGGCATTAATAAAGTGTTTTGTTTTTAATTGTGAAACTATTATTTTTAACTAACGTTGGGATTTGTTTGATTGTGTGTTATTGTACCAGGTTGGCCAGAAGTTAATGAGAATTATTTATTAAATCACCCATTAACTATTGTAATAATGTCTACCCCAACCAAAAACCCAACCCTCGCAGTAATGTAGAAATATTAGTTTTAATAATACAGAATATTATATATTAAATGACCCATTAATTGTATTTTATTAACGTCTACTCCTAAACCCAGCCATCACATTAATGTAAAAAACAATATATACAGAGTATTATTCATATTATTTATTAAATTACTCATTAATTGTATTTTATTAACGTAAACACCTAACCCCAACCCTCACAGTAATGTAAAAATATTAATTATTGTTGTACAGTGTCACAAAAATGGTGCTATATTGATGTGACTTGTACCGTGCTCAGATGCCGTCATCAGTCTGCAGGTGCCGCTGTGGTGCCATAAACACTTCTCCAGTCTCTGCTGTTTCTCCTGTGGATATAATGTAAAGATTTAGCTCTGATTAATTGACTTCACACACGCATTGACACTGGGGTCAGTTTGATTCAGCTAATGAGGATTATTGAGCTGCTCGGTGGATTATTGCGGATGCCTGCTGGAGATGGAGATTATTTGTGATTATTATGATGCTCTGATTACAGCGGAACTCCTCCAAGGCTGATTTTTCTTATGAAGATTAAATCTGAGTAACACTATGAAGAGGCTTTTCTGCTTAAAGCAAATCATTTTCTGTAGAGATTTATCAACAAGTTTTAATAACTCATTTCTAATAACTGATTTATTTTCTCTTCACCATGATGACAGCACATAATATTAGACTAGATATTCTTCAAGACACTAGTATTCAGCTTAAAGTGACATTTAAAGGCTTAACTAGGGTAATTAGGGTAAAGTTAGGGTAATTAGGCAAGTCATTGTATAACAGTGGTTTATTCTGGAGACAATCCAAAACTAATATTGCTGAAGGGGGCTAATAATATTGACCTTAACATGAGTTTAAAACAATTAAGAACTGCTTTTATTCTAGCTGAAATAAAACAAATAAGACTTTCTCCAGAAGAACAAATATTAGAGGAAATACTGTGAACAATTCCTGAATCTGTTCAACATCATTTGGGAAATATTTGAAGAAGAATAAATATTGTACAGGAGGGTGAGTAATTTTAAATAACTGTGTGTTAGTGTGTATAAAAAAATGATGTTGGGTAAGCTAAATTGTCAGTAGTGTATGTGAGTGTGTGTTAATGAGTGTGTATGGGTGTTTCTCAGCGATCGGTTGCAGCTGGAAGGGCATCTGCTGTGTTAAACATGTTGGATAAGTTGTTGGTTCATTCCACTGTGGCGACCCCTGATTAATAAAGGGACTAAGCCGTAATAAAAATGAATAAATATATAAATATATAATAAAATTTTCAAATATAAAAGAATACGATCATTTTATATTAAAAATAACTATAACTATATATATAGGGCGACGCAGTGGCGCAGTAGGTGGTGCTGTCGCCTCACAGCAAGAAGGTTTGAGCCTCGGCTGGGTCAGTTGGCGTTTCTGTGTGGAGTTTGCATGTTCTCCCTGCGTTCGCGTGGGTTTCCTCAGGGTGCTCTGGTTTCCCCCACAGTCCAAACACATGTTGTACAGGTGAATTGGGTAGGCTAGTGTATGAGTGTGAATGAGTGTGTATGGATGTTTCCCAGAGATGGGTTGCAGCTGGAAGTGCATCTACTGCATAAAACATGCTGGATAAGTTGGTGGTTCATTCCGCTGTGGCGACCCCTGATAAATGGACCAATTGGAGCGGTTTTAAGACTGACCGCAACTTGACGTAGGAGAGCGGTCCCCCCGCCCACCAATATTGATTGACAGGTGCATGTTAACATGTCTCTGTAGTAACGTGTATAATCATATCCACAAGACAGGACGTGCGCAAAGCAACCTGGAATAAAAGCTCTGTTCAGTTTAGGATCATCAATCATCATCAAATGTGATCAAGAGTGAGTTTGACAAGTTTAAAATGTTTTAAAACAGAGCATGTGTGTAAGGAATTACAGCCATTTACTTCAGCTTTACTTCATCACCACAGCCGCGTGTCAGAACAATTATAAAAGATGCTTCAATTCTGGCTTGTGGACGTTAAATCAGGTTTATTTTTTACGTTAACAAAACAGATATCCATACAGCAGTGGAGATTAACCTGTATCCTGACACATTTGCGTGCAAAAACAGTGCAAAACTAAATGCGCGCTGTATGTGTTTGTGTCCGCGCTGTGTGTGACTCATCCTGCACCTCCACAGCAAACACATCAAATAATCATTGGTAAAGCTCTTACTGTAGTATTTCCTCACAAGCGTTACGTGAGATCTGCTTCCTTTATGTCTGTCAGTCGTCTGAGGCAGCCGAGGGCGGAGACTGAGGCACGCGCAGCAGGCATGTAGGAACGGTGGGCGGGGAGGACTAGACTTAGGCCCCGTTTACACTAGTACGTTTTAGTTTTAAAACGGCGTTTTAGAATGAAAACGATCCGCGTCCACACTAGCGTTTCACCCAGCGTTTCTGAACAGCTCTCCGTCCACACTAAAACGGTGAAGACGCACATCACGTGACCACACACACACTCTCTGGCATGCGCTGCAGCGTGCTTTGAGCACATACCCATATGAGAGCTGTGCACGTCAGACTGTTCATCACGGATCTCCCGCTGGATCTAATCTCACTATGTTTGTTAAATGTGATATTTAATTCATCTTGTTGTCTATATCTGATGACATATTCCCTGTCTTTGGTCTTTTGAATCTATTACTGTTCTCAGGTAACGTGTTTTAGCTGAGCGCAGATAAGTTAGGTTAATATCCTAATTAATGTAACAGCGGACACCACATCTGACTGATTGCTTGCCTTTATTTTCTCTATTGTATAAACTTATTGTGCGTTATACTTTTATAATGGCCTTTATTGTTTATTAAAACTGATATAATAAATGAAAGAGAGGGTATGTTTCGTATTTTCAATGATAATGAAAGGAGGCAGTAATGTTATAGGCTCCGTTTTGTTATGAATATGCATGAAGATGACGCTTATATTATGCAGCTACACGACGCCTCCACATTTTTGATGTCTGTTAAGTTGCTAATATCAAAATAAAAACAGGCAGTTCCTTATGTCATGTTTTCATTTTATTGTTAAGAAAGTCAAACAGCATAGCCAGGGTGATGTGAATGACTTTATAAAGTACCATGTACACAGGGCCGGCGCGTCCATAGAGACGACCTAGGCGGCCGCTCAGAGCGGCATAATAATGAGGGCGGCAAACGCGCCCCGCCGCCCAACCCAACGTACTGACTTTCATCCATAACATCAACAGAACACTTGCATAATAGGGGTCTGGCATAATAGTGAGGGCAGCAAACGCTCCCTGCCGCCCAACCCAACGTACTGACTCATCCGCAACATCAACCCCCCCCGTCCCCGTATGAACTGGTCAGGTTTGTTTTCACTTTCGGGTTGAGGCCGGCGTGCTAGTACATTGCCTAGAGCGGCAGTTCGGCTTGCTCCGGCCCTGCATGTACACACTCGGGAGTTTGTTTTCCATATTAAACTTGCAAAGTCTGAACTTACAAGGAGAGGATGCAGGACTGTCACTGAACTGTGTAAAGGCTACTTAATATTGAGGAAAAGCCCCAATCAGAGAAGAGAATGTCTGCAGCCCCGCCTCCGTTTTCAGATGTCTGTTTTGCCCCATCTACACTGAGACGGAGCAGCAGCGTTTTACAATGAAAACAGCCTGTCCAGCATTTCCAAAACACTCCGTTTCGAAAACTCCGGCGTAGTGTGGACGGATGGTGTAACCGTAGCAAAACTTAGGCGTTTTAAAACTAAAACATATTAGTGTAAACAGGGTCTTAAAGGCGCAGTACACAAAAACAGCAAACATCTATTGAGAGCTATAAAAGACCATCTAGTGAAAGCTGTAATCAATAATCTGATGGGTGTTTTGAGCTGAAACTTTACAGACACATTCTGGAGACACAAAAGACTGATATTAAATCTGGAAAAAGGGGTAACCTAGGTGCCCTTTAAAATCTAAAACATGTTCACAGACTGATATTTTTCTGAATCCATAACTCTGTGGTTAGCTGTTTTGGAGAATATAAACAGTTGCTTTAATATAATGTTAAAGTATACTACCTATGTGAAATCATGTATTGAGTTTTTACTGCAAACGTCACGTCCATAACGCTGGAATTGCTCCTATAAATGTGTTAGAATGAAACGAAATGACAATAATATTACAACACACATTAGGCCACACCAGCACATATATGAAGCGTTCGGGCTGTGCAGTTAATACTGGAGCAGAGAACAAAGCAGAAATCCCCAATGTGTTTGTGGCAAAGCAGCAGGTTTACTGATACACAAAAACACCTGCTGACAACCGTCTGTCACACACACACACACACGCACACACACACGCACACGCACACAGACACGCACACAGACACGCACGCAGACGCACATGCAGACGCACACGCACACACACTGTCTCTCTCTCTCACACACACACACACACACTGTCTCTCTCTCACACACACACACTCTGTGTCTCTCTCTCTCCCCAATTTAATTCAATTTAATAGTTGCTTTATTGGCAAGACAAATGTTACAAATGTATTGCCAAAGCATTTATAAAGTTTACATAAATAAGTAACACATATATATATATATAATAAAAACACAGTACACACTATAGAAATAAATATATATATATATAATAATTAAATAAAATATCAATAATATATCATATTATTCAATAAATCATATTTATGGAGGCTTGAGAAAATCATAACTTTCCGCCAGACTGTCATACAGACATCTGCCAAACACTGATGACCTTTTAACTTACTAGCCACACCATAGCAACCACTTACGGCAGCCTAGCAACTGTCCCATAGACTTCCATTGTAAAAAAAAATCTGCCATTGACTTTACATTAGACACACTAACAACAAACCAATTAATACTAGCAATATACCACTCCATACTGGAAACATACTAATCAGCAACATGCTAATTCATACTCATAGATATTTACATTAGATGTCGCCTGCCCTGTTGTGAAGTGGAAGGAATGTGTCAATAGAGCCGCCATTTTAGTACAGGGTAGCGCTCCTTTGAAATGACCAAGCTGCAGTGGAGGACTGTGGCCATCCAGAGCCAGAGATATACACATATACACATATATCTGTGATCGGGAGTTTTCTCGTAGGTCAGTACACAAATATATTTTTTTTATTCTGAAAATTATAATTTTTTGTCACTTTCCTATATTGATGGTTCAGTGACCGCACGGGCATTCCTGAAAAAGAGTGTGTGTTTGTGTGCATGGAGATGTATTATCCTCCCTCCCTGTTAAATTTGATCTAATCCATGTCCTGAAACACATCCTCCTCTCCTGCCTTCACTTCTCATTCTGACAGAGGGAGCGATTTGTTTGTGAATGAATCTCTATTATGAATGACTCGTTCACTAAGCTGATGATAATACACGTTTCTGGCAGCGCAGCGTCTTGTTGTCATATTTCTTTTGCATTGTTTGCTTATTTTATTCTACAAAACTAGCATAAGCCTGGTATAGTGCAAGTTGGTGCTACTTTGCCTTATAGTGAATGCAGTAAGTGTCTGTATTATCATCAATAACATTACTTGTTGAGCACAAACGTTCATAACATGAAAACGTAAAAAATGAAATCTTACCTATGAAATGTTCTGCCTTTGAGCTTTGTTTCCTTTGTTTGCTTGTTACTTCACTCGTACACAGCGCTTAAGTCCAGCATCTTCACATTGGCACACTGTCTTGACTAGTGCGGTTGAATGACATTTGTGCTGGGAGCACTGTACAAATGTGGCGGCGCTATTGACACGTGCTCAAGGTCCGTATGTGATATCTAGTGTATATATCTATGATTCATACTATAAACATACTAGCAACATGCTAATTCATACTAACAATATACTAATCCATACTGGAAACATACTAACAAACATAATAATCATACTAGAAAACATGCTAATTTATACTAAATTTATGCTAACGGCATGCTAGTTTATACTAGAAACATGCTAGTGAAGTGCTCATTTATACTCAATACTAACGACATGCTAATTTATGCTAGAAACATTATGTTAGCAACTGTCTAGCAACCACTCAGAACACCTTAGCAACCGCCTAGCAACACCTTAGCTACCACCTAGAACACCCTGGTATCCACCTAGCAACCACCCAGAACACGTTAGCAATGGTCTAGCAACACCTTAGCAATGACTTTGAACACTGTAGCAAGCACCTAGCAACGCCTTAGTAGCCACTCAGAACACCCTATCAACGCCTTATCAACTGCCTAGCAACCCCTCAGAACACCTTGGTAACTGCCTAGCAACACCTTATCAACCTCTCAGAAAACCCTAGCCATGGCCTAGCAAACACTGAAAACACCCTAGCAACCACCTAGAAACACCTTAGTAATGACCTAGAACATCTTAGCAACCGCCTAGTAACACCTTAGCAACCACCTAGCAGCTAATCAGAACATCTTAGCAACTGTCTAGCAACGCCTTAGCAACCACTCAGAACACTCTAGCAACACCTTCACAACCACCTAACCCACCCTAGCAACACCTTAGCAACCACTCAAAACACCCTAGCAACCACGTAGCAACGCCTTAGCAACCGCCTAGTGCCGACTCACAACACCATAGCAAGTGCCTAGCAACCACTCAGAACACCCTAGCAATCGCCTAGCAACGTCTTAAGGCTGATTTATACTTCTGCGTCAAGCGCAAGCGTATGCTACGGCACAGCCTACGCATGGACGTATAGCCCCTCGCCATGGCCGTCGGCGACGTTGATGCGCATCTCTCAAAAAATGTAACGCGTACGTGTAGTGCTGACGAGTGTAGGCGGAGGTGAGAGCCGCGCGCCTGATGCAGCGTGTGTTTACAAGTGTGGAGTCCCGTGAAGAAGCTCCGAATGGAGACTGTTGTTTTGTGTTTACCTCATGATTAAAGTTGTTGCACGTCCGCCGGTTCCCGCCTCAAAATGAGGGAATTTAAATGCATGGCTACGCGCGCAGCTTGCACCGTGGGTCACGCCAATCACTTGACGCAGAAGTATAAACTAGGCTTTAGCAACCACCAAGCAATGCCTTTGCAATGACCTAACAACCCCTCAGAACACCTTAGTAACCGCCTAGCAACACCTTAGCGACCACCTAGAGCACCCTAGCAACACCCCAGCAACTGCCTAGCAACACCCTAGCGACCACCTAGAACACCCTAGCAATGCCTTAGCAACCATTCAGAACAACCTAGCATTCGTCTAGCAATGCCTTAACAACCGCTCAGTGGTCGAACTAGCAACCACTCAAAATACCCTAACAACTACCTGGAACACCCTAGCAACGCCTTAGCAACCGCCAAGCAACCATTCAGAACACCCTAGCAACCACCTGTCAACATCTTAGCAATGACTCAGAATACCTTTGCAATACCTTAGCAACCACTCAGAACACCCTAGCAACCACCTAGAAAGAAACATGCCAATCCATACAAGAAACCTACTAACCTATATGTACTTATCTATATCTTATCTCTCTCTCGTTTACACGCACGCACACACAAACAAACACACACACACACACACACGTGCATCTGTCGTTAAATATTTGTGATCATAACTTCACAAACATACACGGAAGACATTCGTCACTTACAATATCCACTTCTCCTGTGAGTGTGTGTGACTGTGAATCCTCCAGTCGGTCTGCAGGGGTCAGTGCCGCTCCAGCCGAACAAACTCTCTTTCTGACCGGATGATAATGTCATTTTTCAGTCCGGGAGTGTGTGTGGAGTGGCTGTAATGTACATGATGGCTTCCAGTCTGTGTTTGTGTGAAGTGTGGACGGAGAAATCATCGTTCAAAACACTGACGTGATTCAAATCTGCGCGCCAACTGAAAGCGGAAGTTCATTCTGGCGCCAGTCCGCATTATAAAAGCAGCACCTTTATTATATCTCCAATATTACAATTATATCTGCTAATATTTAAATACCAGCTCGCTGATGTAATTTGCAGCTGGAAATGCACATTGTTTACATATATTTCACGTCAGGTGTGTGTTTTTTGAGCAAAATTTGCCCCCAAAGAACACTCAGAATGTCAATGTTTTCTAAAAGTTATGATTATTAACGTCGTTATTAATTTATATTTAATAGAATGTTTAATAAGAGTCAGAATGTCATATCTGCACATTTTATGCATATTTTCTGAAACATTACAGGTGGACGATCATGTATTTATTGTATTATTGCTTGTTTCAGTGGAATTTTAGTAGAATAATTAAATTAAATATTCTCTTAATGCTTATTTATCCAAATAAATGTTTAATTGCTTGCATTTTTATTGAACATTCATAAAAAATACATAACTTAATAGGAATATTAGCAAAAACGTTCTTACTTGGAAGAACATTCCTCTAAGGTTCTTATTGTCATTTTGGCAAACAAAAACTTTGAAACTTTCTCTGAGGGCAAGTTTAATGTTATGTTAAACATAAACAAACCTTCCCAGAACACTGCAGGGAGATTTTTGCGTAACAATTTAAGGAGAACATTCTAGGAATGTTCTTTTAACCTTATTTACAGTACATAAAGAAAACATTCCAGTTTAACCATCAGAGAATGCTCTTCTGGGAAACAAAAACTGTATTTAATATCATGAAACAGCTCTGAAAGCTGAACTGTGTTTATGAAGACGTCTCCATCTTTAACTGTGGTTTGTTACTGACTCCACTGGGCCGATAGGTCACCCGTATGACCTCTGACCTGCTACACTGAGATCATGTGAATGAGAGTGAGGCAGTAATAAAGGATGAAATGAAGTCATGGGGAAGAAGATGAGGTCAGACTGCAGATCGAGGACACGACACGCCAGAGATCCCTGATCCATCAGCACTGCAGACTCTCAGAGGAGTGTGGAGGTCAGAGAATTCAGGACCAGGACATTACTGAAATGATCACTAAGCGTGTATATATATATATGTAGGGGAGGCACAGTGGCTCAGTGGTTAGCACTGTGGTCTCACAGCAAGAAGGTCACTGGTTCGAGTCTCGGCTGGGTCAGTTGGTGTTTCTGTGTGGAGTTTGCATGTTCTCCTCGTGTTGGTGTTGGTTTCCTCCGGGTGCTCCGGTTTCCCCCACAGTCCAAACACATGCGCTATAGGGGAATTGATCAGCTAAACTGACCATAGTATATAGGTGTGTGTGTGTGTGCGTGTGTGTGTGTGTGTGTATGTGTGAATGAGTGTGTATGGGTGTTTCCCAGTGATGGGTTGCAGCTAGAACGGCATCCACTGTGTAAAACATATGCTAGATAAGTTGATGGTTCATTCTGCAGTGGCGACCCCCGATTAATAAAGGGACTAAGCCGAAAAGAAAATGAATGAATGAATGAATAAAGTCAATACGGATTTGTTTGTTTATGCACTCATTAATCACTCACAATACAAACAGTGATTAACAGGAATAACGACCAGCTCAGATTTGACTTGTTGTAATGCTTCTAGTGTTTCTGCCCTAATTCAGCTCAGGATTTCCTTCATTTCTCAGCGTCTGACACTTGATCGGCGCAGTCGAACACAAGCTCCTCTGTTGTTTTGAGGGTTTTGTGGTGTTTTTGGGAGTCTCTACTCTCAGCCGTATCCATTTCCCGCTCCTCAACTGATGATGTCATCCGCATCCCATGAGGCCCTGCTTCTGTTTCAGCAGCGCTTCAATTATTTACAGTGTTTAATTGAATCAGGCGAAGCAGAGAGAGACTCCTGTGATGCTGCTGAAAGGCAATCCACCGGTGTCCACAGTCCACATCAGAAAGAACAAACTGCTGACCAAACACACACACACACACACACACACACACACACACACACACACACACA
>CAIGQZ010032270.1:5211642-5222507 GCA_903798205.1 Danio tinwini | reverse complement strand
TGTTACAATGTGTTAGTAATGTGTTACAATGTGTTAGTAATGTGTTACAATGTGTTAATAATTCATTACAATGTGTTAGTAATGTGTTACGATGTGTTACAAGGTGTTAGTAATGTGTTACAATGTGTTAGTAATGTGTTAGTAATGTGTTACAATGTGTTACAATGTGTTAAAATGTGTTACGGTGTGTTACAATGTGTTACAATGTGTTAGTAATGTGTTAATGTTGCTTTAAAAAGAAACTAAATACATACATTTTAAGTAATGTTATGTTACTTTTGCTTTTTCTTTTAAAAAGGAACTAAATATATTACGTAGTTACTATTTCAGAAAAGTATGTTGCATTTTGTGTTACTTTGAAAATTAACCAAATAAATTCTTAGTTACTTATTTAGGAAAGGGTTACGATACTTTTGCATTACTTTAAAAAAGGAAACTAAATATATTAGGTTATTTTTAAGATAAGTAAATGTGTTACATATTGCTTAATGAACTAAATACATTAATTATTTTCTTTTTAAGAAAATTAATGTTGCATTACTTTAAAAAGGAACTAAATAAAATACTTGGTTACTTCTTAAGGAAAGTGTCTTCTTTGACCAACATTAACACATCCTTACTGAATTACAGTACTTTTACACTGGACATTCACACAGCATTGTACTCAGCATTTAATACAATATTCAGGAGTTCTCTGGAATGTTTTGTCAGTCACACACAACAAACATTGCTGTTATTTGCAGATAAACCATGTCGCTGCTGTCCTTTACATTTAGAAATGTATTATCTGAAGGTGTGTTTCCTGCTGTAACTCCATGCACCACACGTCTAGTTGGATTTCTTTAAATAAGCACCTTGTTAATGGAGTATTTTCAGTAGCACGTCTCTGTTAACCAGCCCCAAGTCAACCTGATATTTATGCACACACGCCTGGAGACGTTTACTGGATGTGTATGGTTAAAATAGCGCTTACAAACTGTCACAGACACTAAATACCTCAGTTAAAAGCTGTTTTTTAATGTGCCGCCCACTATAACAGGACACACGTGGAGAAAAGAGTGAGGTGGAGTACTAGTGATGTCAGCTGTCACAGCATTAGTTTCTCTTCTACACCTACTGTACATGTAAACACATCCAGAGATGGGTGGGTTACTTTCAGGATAACTTTTTTGATTAGTTACAGATTACAAATTACATATTATTGACAAAATTTGTTGTCAGTATTAAAATCTTTCAGATTACACATTTGTGGTAACATAATAATGGTTGAGCTCTTTTTAAAAATACTTTTAGATTACATTTAGATTACTTTTGCGCTCTTTGGTAGATTACTTTTGTTATTTTATGTAGATTACATTTAGATTACTTCTGTGCTCTTTTGTAGATTAAATTTAGATTACTCTTGTGCTCTTTTGTAGATTACATTTAGATTACTTTTGCGCTCTTTGGTAGATTACTTTTGTTATTTTATGTAGATTACATTTAGATTACTTCTGTGCTCTTTTGTAGATTGAATTTAGATTACTCTTGTGCTCTTGTGTAGATTACATTTAGATTACTTTTGTACTAGTGATGTCTTCTGTCAAAGCATTAGTTTCTTTTCTCCACCTACTGTACATGCAAACACATTCAGGGATGGGTAGACTACTTTCAGGATTACTTTTTGGATTACTTACAGATTACAAATTACATATTATTGACAACATTTGTAGTCAGTATGATAATCTCTTAGATTACACATTTATGGTAATGTAACCAGACTATTTTTGGATTACATTTAGATAACTTTTGTCTTATTTTGTAGATTTTAGATTACTTCTGTGCTCTTTTGAAGATTACATTTAGATTACTTTTGTAGTAGTAAATTTAGCATTAAGGGGGTCGCACAAAGGATACCCTGCTTGCCATACAGAGCCATGCATTTTAGAATTCTAAACATAGGTTTCTATCAGAGTTCACACACTGGCAGTCGGTGGCTGTTTGAGGCGCCCAGCTATGACTCGAGACACTGTTCATATTTCTGCCACACCACGGATCACCATCTGAATAGTTTCATTTTAAATAACGTGAATGTGCTCGTCTAGTGTGTGATACTTCCAACTGACATGTGCACGCCGTGTTGTGGCGCTGAGCAGCGCATCCGGTGTGCGACACCCTTTAGAGTTTAAGTAATTTTTGTATGTTTTTGTTATTTAATTACTTTTTATTGTCTAAGTTTTTGTTTTAGGTTTGGATTATTTAGTTTTCCTTCAATTCATCAAGTTAATTTTTTTTTATTTGACTAATTTTACATTTATTATTACTTTTTTTGGTTTTGTTTGTCATTTTGTTACTTCACCTTAAACTACACTAAAGTAAAAAAGTAAAAGTAAAGTTTTTTCTATTTAATTGTTGTATAAATTTTTTTTGTATTTAATATTTCAAGTATTATTTGAGAATATTTCCAGTCCATTTTCTCAGGAACTGTATGGCAAAATATTATGTTTTAAAAGTATAGTGGAACCAAAAATCTGTTCCCAACCAATGCAAATTTTGTCTACATTGGCAACAAACATTTGGATCTGTCCCACATCAACATGCATGCATTAAATATCCCAAAACCATAATCATCAACATTTACTGGTGAAAAGAGATCTATACGCAATCTACACAACTGCTCGTAAATGCACAAACACTTCCAGCACTGGTTCTACACGCCGCCTACACAAACACGCATGCATAAAAACAGGCTACTTTCAGTCAGCGCCAACACACATGTACACAACCACAAGAGCATGGTCTCGATTTCATCTCCACACACAAACACATTGGTATTTATAGTTTACAAAGACTCTGCATAGGCACAATGTATTTTATACAGAAAAATGCTTATTATATGGCCCTACCCCTAAACCCAACCCTCACAGCAAACCTGTGGCAAAATGTAACCTTATTAAATATGATTTTTAAAGGTTTTGAATTACGAGGACACAATGCATGTCCTCATAAACCTCATTAATAGAGTAAAGCTAGGTCATAACCATGTCATTATACAAATTTCAGTCCTTGTAAACCATTAAAACCAACACACACATACAAACACACACATGCATTGCACTGGATGACACTGGATTATTTTCTTCCCACAAACTACAGCTCGACTGCCAGCAGAGGAGGAAACACCACGCAGCCTTTCCAACTCAAATCCAGATGTGCACAACAAAAACACAATGAAAGGCGGTTTATTCCTGCGTTCCTTAGTATGCAAGCGCAGTCTGTTATTAAAGTTTGTCTTTGTTTAGGAATGGGAGAGGACGTGCATAGCAGTCGCTCCGGGCCGCAGTCCAGCGCATGCCTCTGGGAAAGCGTCTGGAATTATCCAGAGCCGGATGTGGACACAATGAGCCACGGGCCGCTGGACGCTCTGCTGTTTTTCATGCACACTTTCTGCCGTGTGTGATGCGGAAGCTCAACTCCAGAACATGAATCAGCCAATGCAAATATTGACTACACAGAGACAAAAGAAGAAGAATAAGAAGAAGAAAAAGAAGAAGAAGAAGAAAAAGATGTTTGTATCCTCTATATGAAAATTAAGTTTAATTTAAGATAAAAGAATGGATGATGGATAGACAATGATGGATGGATAGATGGATGGATGGGCAGAATGATTATTGATAAATGGATGGATGGATGAATGGATGGATGGATGGATGGATGGATGGAGGGAGAGAATGATGCATGGATGGATGGATGATAGATGATGGAGAAAATGATGGATGGAGAGAGAGAATGATGGGTGGATGTATGGATAGATGATGGAGAGAATGATTGATGGATGGATAGATGGAGAGAATGATGGATGGAGGGAGAGAATGATGGATGGATGGATTGATGGGCAGAATAATAGATTCATGATAATTGAATGAATGGATGGATGAATGGGCAGAATGATAGATTATTGACAGATGGATGGATAGATCGGCAGAATAATAGATTATTGATGGATGGATGGATAGATGATAGAGAGAATGATGGATGGATGGATGGATGGATGAAGGAAGAGAATTTATAAATGGATGGATGGAGGAAGATAATTTATGGATGGATAGATGGATGGATGCATGGATGATGGAGTAAATGATGCATGTATAGTGGGAAATTATGATGATGGAGGAAGAGAATGATGAATAGATTGAGAAAATGATGGATGGAGTGAGAATGATGGATGGAGAAATGAAGATGGATGGATAGATGATAGAGAGAATGATTAATGGATGGAGGGAGAGAACAATGGATGGATGGATGGTGGCATAAATGATGCATGTATAGTGGGAGAAAATGATCATGGAGGAAGAGAATGATGGACAGATGGGGAAAATGATGGATGGAGTGAGAATGATGGATGGATGGAGAGAATGAAGATGGATGGATAGATGATAGAGAGAATGATTAATGGATAGATGGAGAGAACAATGGACGAATTGATTGATAGATGATGGAGAAAATGATGGATGGATGGGTGAGGGAGATGATGGAGTGAATGATGCATAGATAGGAGAAAATGATGATGAAATTAGAGAATGATGGATGGATGGATGGATGGATAGATTATAGGACAGAGAGAATAACAAATAGACTGATGCAGGGGGGACAGAGAGAATAATGTATTAATGATGGATGAATGAATGAATGAATGAATGAATGAATGAATGAATGGATGGATGGATGGATGGGTGGGTGGAGAAAATAATGAATGAACTGATGCATAATTGATTGATGAATTAAAATGAATAAATGAATTGATGAATATAAAATAATTCATACACTCAACAATAGATGAATGGTTGGATGGATGGATAGAATTATTGATCAATAGAAAGAACAATGGATGACAGACAAAATAATGGATGGATGGATGGATGGATGGATGGATTGATTAATGGCTAATAAATAGACACTGTAATTCATTATGCATAAAATCATGTATTGAGAACAATGGAAGACAGACAAAGCAATGGATGGATGGATGTATGGACAGAATGATAGATGGATAGATTGATGGAAAAGTATTACAACACTTCATAATGGATGGATGGATGGCTGGCTGGATGGATGGATGGATGGATGGATAGATAGATAGATAGATAGAATGGTGGATGATAATCAGAATGATGGATGCAGGGTTGAATGGATGGATGGACAAAGCAGTAACTGTACAGATGGATGATAGATGAAAAATGGATGGATGATAGATGAATACTTGGAAAGACAGATTGATTGACTGACCGATTGACTGATTGATTGATAGATGGATAGGTGGGGAAAAATGGATGGATGGATAGATGGATGGATGAATGAATGAATACTTAATAATGGATGAATGTTTAAAATCATGGGGAAATGGCAGATGAACAGATGAATGCTGTACAGAGTTAGTTGGACGGAGAGATGGGTGTTTAATAAGTAAATCCAGTAATTAATAACAGAGATAATTTCTCCGAATGTGTTGAGTTTCTCTGGGGTGATTAAAGCTAACTCTATTCTTCAGCTCTGATTTGAACAGCTCTGCCAGTGTAAAGGCAGATCTCTAAACTACAGCTCTTGTGTCTGGAGTCCTGAATAATCGATCCGTCAGGAAACTGTGTGTTGAGAACAGGAGAAATGAGAGAAATTAAATAATATTTGAGATTGGCACACTAATGAGACCCCTGGTAATGAAGAGAGACAGATAATAGAGAGAGCTCGATTATTTACAATAAAGGGAATATATAACAGGAGCTGAGAGTGAACTAGGAGTTCATCCATCTTTCTCTCTTTCAGCAGCTCATCTCCTGCGCTAAAAACTCTTCTTATGTTCAACTCAGTTCCAGTTTACAAAGTTAAGCGCTAACAGCATCTGAAATGAGGGGAGAATGGACAGAACAATAAATGGATGGATGGATGATTGATAGATAGAACAATGATTGGTTGGATAGAACAATAGTTGCATGGATGGACAGAACAATTATAGACTGCATAGATGGATGAATGGACAGAATGAATGGGTAGATGGATGGATGGTTGGATTGATGGACAGAACAATTAATGGTTGAATGAATGGATGGTTGCATGGATGGATGGATGGACGGAATGAATGGGTAGATGGACGGATGTTTGGGTAGATGAATAGAACAATTAATGGTTGGATGGATGGATGGATGGTTGCATGGATAGAAAGAACAATTAATGACTGGATAGTTGAATAGATAGATGAATGGACAGTGAAATGAACGGTTGGATGGATGATTGGATAGAAAGATGAATGGATGTATGAAGGACAGAACAAATGATGGATGGACGGACGGACGGATGGATGGGTGGAAAGAACAATGAATGGATGGACGGACAGAAAAATTAATGGTTGGATAGATAAATGAATGAATAGAAAAATGGATGGATAGATGATGGGCAGTACCGATGATGGATGGATGGATGGATGATGGATGGATGAATGAATGAATGGAAAGAACAATGAATGGATAGACAGAAAAATGAATGGTTGGATGGATGAATGGATAGAAAGATGAATGGATGTATGATGGACAGAACAAATGATGGATGAATGGAAAGAACAATGGATGGATGGATGGAAAAAAAACAAAAGATGGATGGACGGACAGACAGAAAAATGAATGGTTGGATGGATTAATGAATGGATAGAAAGATGGATGGATGGATGATGGGCAATACAAATGATGGACGGATGGATGAAAAAAACAATGAATAGATGGTTAGACAGAAAAATTAATGGTTGGATGGATGAATGGATAGAAAGATGGATGGATGGATGGATGATGGACTACAAATGATGAATGGATGGACAGATAAATAAATGGTTAGATTGATGAATAGATGGATAGAAGATTGATGAATGGATGTATGGACAGTACAAATAAAAGATGGATAAACAGAACAATGGATATGTAGATGGATGGGTATAGATGGATGAATGGATGAATAGAAAAATGCATACATATAATGACGGATGAACAGATGCACAACAATAGATGAATGGATCATCAGTTAAACATGTTTATTTCACATCCTCCCACCAATCAGAATCAAGACTTTGTAATGCTGACAGCAATGCTGTTCTGAGCTGCTGCTTCTTTCAGGCCTGTGGGAACCTGTCTGGAGTTCTTGTGAGTATGACTGAACCACTGCTGTGTTAAACTCCTGAAGCGTGCCAATCTGAAGAGTCTGCCAGCGTCTGCCATGCCCTCCTGCCCACCTGTATTCTGCCACAAACACAACACAGAGCTTTTTATCACCACCACTGCGCTTTATCAGCTGAGCCAATCCTCCTGGGTCTAAACAATGTCTGTCTACACTCTACAAATATCAGTGTTTTGGGTTTATTTGTGGTGGTGAGCTGCATTGTGGGATGTTGCAGATAGTGTAGATGTAGAGTGTAGGTGTAGATGCGACACTGTAGATTGTGTCGCAGCAGCTGAACACAGAAGTTCTAGTAAACTGAAACTGAGATTTTAGAGTTCAAGTTCAGTTCAGTTCATTCATTCATTCATTTTCTTTTCAGCTTAGTCCCTTTATTAATCTGGGGTCGCTACAGCGGAATGAACCGACAACTTATCAAATTCGTATATCCTTAGAATTAAAAAGTCAACAACAGAAGAAGGGTTTTTTTAAAGAATGTTGTGTAACCATTGACTTCTATAGTGTTTGCTTTTCCTACTATGAAAGTCAATGGTTACAGGTTTTCAGCATTCTTCTAAATATCATATTTTGTGTTTTTGAGTCTCATTCTTTTGTTAAAACCCTTTATAAGTTTTTTTCTTCAGTTGAACACAAGAAGATATTTAGAAGAATGCTAGAAAAACAAATACTAAGGAAGTCAGTGGTTGCATAACATTCTTTAAAATATCTTCTTTTTTCCCTACAGAAGAAAGAAGCTTGTTAAGGTTTGAAACAACTAAAGGCTGAGTAATTGATGACAGCATTTACATTTCTGCGTGAACTGTCCCTTTAACTAGTGAAATACAATTACAGAGAGCAAGAATTCAGTGAATAAAAGTTGTCCAACACTCATTTCCATTTCCCAGACTGTATTTGTGGTGTTAGCAGTGTGGGGGTGAAGAAGAGAGACTGTACTCTGTGATGATTTCATCCGTCATGTCAACTGCAGCCCACAGAGATTCCTTCAAGCCTCTTCTTGACATCAGGGCTAAAAATAGAGGCGTTTGGTGGCAGGGCGAGAGGGCATTTATCATGCAATGAAAGAGAGAGAGAGAGAGAGAGAGAGAGAAAGAGAGAGAGAGTCTGATAATCTTCACCTATGGGCCAGAATATACTGATGCATCTACTCTGCAAATATAGGTATGTGTAATATGAAGATTTTCTAAATACTTTATTCTGATTAAGTCTGATTTATGAGTCGTTTTCCTCATATGTCCCCACTAGGGCTGCACAATATATCATTTCAGCACAATATATCACAATATATGCGTTCACAATAGTCACATCACTGGATCTGCAGTGTTGAACTGGTATTAAAATTGACCAGGAGCTATATGCTTATTTCACACGGCCGCCATTTTAAAACATGAAAGCGAGGCTGCGGTGGGGAAAAACCCAGAAGTATAGGATCAGCACTGTAAACATTGTAACAGCATGCTGTGTACTACAAACCTCCAGCGCTTGCTGCGACTTCAAAATGCAGTAATTGTGTAAACATCACTTTAATGTCCTTCAGTTCAGTTTAATTTAAACAATTAAAAGCATATTAGGCATCAAACAACATCACCATCTCTTTAAGAGTAAGGCTGTACTCACACTATGTACAGTTGCCTTGAACTGGGCCAAAGCACGCTTGTCCCCCCTCCCGTCTCCCCCGACGGCCTGCACTCACATTACATTCAGGCCTGAGCGCGCTTTCGTCATGGATGATGCTCTGTTCAGTAAGCCTCTCGCTCAGCACAGTGGACATGTCTTTAGTTATATGGTTTAAGTGGTTTGATATGCGGTGACACACAGTCTAATATTTCACTGAACAGATCAGACACTGTTGACGCTCATAAACAATCATAAAGTCCTCGTGCTGCAGGAATTAGGAGGTCTGCTGAAGCTGCAGCTGTGGTGCAGTGAGGGGTTTGAGTCTTTAATAATCTACCACAGTTTGTGTTCAGTGAACAGTACCAATGATTAATTAATCCATATCAAACAGTCCCTTAAAAGTCACGTCTCTGTCATACGTCTGATATTAAAGCACGATTCGACCTTGAAGAGCGTCAGAAGCTAGCATCTCGTGCATGTGTTAGCATGAAATATGGCCCTGAATAATGAGCGAGCCGTGTTTCAGCTGTGTCCCATTAACCTTCCATCCATGTGAGATCAAAGATGGAGCCGCCGGAGATCAGCTGTTGCGCGGGTGTTGCAGCATCACTTCAGAGCTTTCACACACTGATGCTAAAATATGTATGAAGACGATTTCACAGAGCTGCCGGGCAAATCCAACGTTAGACGCAAAGGGAGGATACACATCACAGCCCTGTAAAGAAAGTCTGCCAGGAAAATCGATGGAGAAAGAGTGTTTGACGTGAGGCAAAAGAGTGAAATAAATGAACACACGGAAAGCCTTTAGAGCGCTAAAAGGAAACCAAAACACCTGTTAAAAAAATAAAAAAAGAGCAAACATTCTTCAGGTAACGTTAGTAGAGCGTTCCTTCAACGTTATCTGGTCTTTAATAACATTTGCATGAAAGTGAGAAGGACAATCACAACATTACAAACTTTGATTTGAAGCTAAATAAGCCTATGAAAATCTGCAAACTTTGTAGCAGAAGAACTACAATCCCATGATGCATTGTTAATTGCTAAAGCGTTTGTTTGAAGTTGTTCATTTTATCAATAGGTCACAGTTTATTTTAAAATATGCATTTATAAATAAACCAAAGAAGATGACTGTGTAATTGGTGGATCTTTATGGGAGTGGGCGGAGCTTAATATATATTTTGGTGCACTTTGCAAATTGCAGCTCTCTGATTGGTGGATTGTCTATACAGCATCATGGGTAATGTAGTATTTCTGCATACATTCTGCTGTTTAAAAGAAAGAGCAAACATTCTTCCAGTAACATTAATACAGTGTTTAGTTAAAAAGGAAAAAACTGCAATCCCATGATGCATTGCTAAACACACAAAAAACCAGTAATCAAAAGCGTTAATTTAAGGTTGTTGGCTTAATCTATTGATCATAGTTTATTTTAAAATATGCACGTTTATTGTGCTATTGGTGGATTGCTAAATTTCTCCTTATGTGCTCATTGCCGCTCTCAGATTGGGGCACTGTCTGTACAGCATCATGGGTAATGTAGGTTTGTAGTTTTCTTTGCAGCTCTCTAATTAGTGGACTGTTTTTACAGCATCATGTAGTTTTGTAGTTCTCTTTGCTCATTGCAGCTCTCTAATTACTGGATTGTCTGTACAGCATCATGGGAGATGTAGTTTTGTAGTTTTCTGTTCATTGCAGCTCTCTGATTTGTATGCTGTCTGTACAGCATCATGGGTAATGTAGTTTTGTAGTTCTCTTTGCAACTCTCATTGGTGGACTGTCTGTACAGCATCGTGGGAAATGCAGTTTTGTAGTTCTCTTTGCTCATTGCAGTTTTCTGATTGGTGGACAACCTGTACAAGATTATGGGTAATGTAGTTATGAAATTTTTTTTGCTCATTGCAGTTCTCTGATAGGTGGACTGTCTGTACAGCATCATGAGTACTGCAGTTTTGTAGTTCTCGTTGCAGCTCTCTAATTAGTGGACTGTCTGTACAGCATCATGGGTAATGGAGTTTTTAGTAGTTCTCGTTGCAGCTCTCTATTTAGTGGACTGTCTG
>CAIGQZ010032270.1:5169950-5184992 GCA_903798205.1 Danio tinwini | reverse complement strand
TGTAAAGTAACAGATTACAAATGCTCAAATTACAGTAATCGAGTAGTTTTTCTCAGGAATTGTAATTTACTGAGTAGTTTTATAAATGTGTACTTTTACTTGTTCTTGAGTACATGTTTACTGCAGTATCTGCACTTTTACTCCACTACTGTCCTTCATCCTGCAGTCACTACTTTATTTTTCTCGTCTATGGGGATTAGAAGAATCAGTCCTGAGATTCCTGTCCAATCAGATCACACATACAATAGAAGGTAAATCACATCATAATGATCTACCTCAAGACGTGTGCACTTTATAATTGCAGCAAACTGTTTGAAAGTATTAAAAGTGTCCATGAAGATGTTCAAAATCTTTACACGCATTGACCCAGAGACTGTTTAGATGCAGATCACTGATGAGAAGATGACGGATGTTTACTGTATGATGACCGAAATGGCCTTAAACACCCAGCAGGCACAGGACGTCAACATGACGTTAGATTGACGTTCAACCCTAACATCATGGGGACTTTGCATTTTGTTTGGAAATGAAAATCGGGTTGACGTCAGAACTCAACGTCAGGCCAACATCAATGTCCAATGTCCAACCTAAAACCAACCAAATATCAATGTCTAATGATGTTACAGCTTGACGTTGTGTGAACGTTACCCCTATGACGTCTATCAGACGTTGGATTTTGGTTGCCGTACCTGATAAATAAATGTCAGTATTTGACGTCATATATGACGCTGGTTTAAAATGTTGGCTCAATGCTGGATTCTGGTCACTTTTTAACAACATAAAATCAACCAAATATCAACGTCATTTAACATCATTATTGGACATCAAAATAACGTTGTCCTTAGCTGCTGGCTTGACGTTTAATTTTGGTAACCTGACATTACAACCTACATCTAACCTAATATTAACGTCTCATGATGTTGTGTGTCTGCTGGACAATAACTAAATGCACTACAGAATGTTACGTTTACACACACATGCACAAATTACATGTAAACACATCAGCTTTATACAGCGTAATACTCACTACTCACTACTCTTGAGTACTTTTAAAAAGGGCTACTTTTTACTTATACTTTAAGTAATAATCACAGCAGATCCTTCTACTCACACTACATTTTTAGGCAAGTAATGGTACTTTTACTTGAGCATGATTTTTCAGTACTCTTTCCACCACTGAATAATTATTAAATTACTATTATTATTATTATTCAAGTTCATTTGTATAGCGCTTTTACAATAATTATTGCCTCAAAGGTGCACCTTTTACTACACTACAATCAAGTTATAAGTTACAATCAGATATAAGTTATTATGTATAAACATTTAAGCTGCAGTTTTATAGCATATAGGTGATGTCTATGTGTACATATTTAATGAAGTGTATTAAGACAACACTCGTTTAAGTAACAATTCACAGCATTTACTACTAGCTTATTAAGATATTTACTGCTTATTATGACTGTTTATTTATTAATCTTTATTTTAACCTTAAAAAGTTGAAAAACATTTTAGTAGTTTAAATTGATATGTTGTGTATATTACGCTACAGAAACCTTGTAATAAACTGCAGACTTATTTCTCTAGATATTATTTCTTATACTCTATATTATTATTTCAAACGACTAAAAAGTCCATAAAAGTCCCTTAGTAAAACTGTAAAGTCAAATTTAGCATCTAAAGTCGACAGAAGCAGAGATCAACATCCCATAATTCAATTCACCACCGTAAATAAACACAAAACATTCATGAATTACAAAATACGGGAATACATTCAAGCATTTTCAAGGATTTCCAGCACCCGTAAACCCTGAAAGCTGTTTTCCAGGTCATGTTGGTTGTGAAAGGGTTAACAGCAGCACATGTGACTGATGTAAGAACACAGATCTCATTCATTTGAGTGCAGAGAAAGAGAGGGAAAGAGAGAGAGAGAGGCGGGCGGCCGAGCGTGACTCAGGAATTCCAGCACGGTCACGTGATCTGCCACATTTTATTAAGCATATGCTACGCCACAGCTCTGAGAATAGAGTCAGACGGCCAGCGCTCGCTTTATAAGCCGATGGTTTAAACCTACAATATAATTAATGATTTTGAAGAGTTCAATTTGATTAAACAGAACAAAAGCCGATTGGGCAGAAAAAAACAAGAGTTTCTGTGCATTACTGACTGTTTACTATAAGCTGGAACCATGAGTAATGACAAAGAAAGCAAATTGAGTTCAACATTTACTAATACAGTGCATTAATGGCATTAAATAATAGTTAAAACATTTTGTAAGTATAAATTAGGTTGTATTAGTTCATTTTAATGGTAACACTTTAGTTTATATCACAATTCATGCTATTTACTAATGGCTTATTACCTGCCTATTAATAAGATATGAACTGTTCATTAGTAGTTATAAAGTATAATCTTATTTTATATCCCTAATCGTACCCAACACCTTAACCCAACTTCTGCATTACTATTAATAAACAGCTAACTAGTAATTTATTAAAACTACTAATGATTAATGTTAATGCAGTGAATTGTGACCTGAAGTCTTACCATGTTAGTTAGTATATTTACTGGCATTAACAAGCAATGAACAATACATGCATTACAGTATTTACTTACGCTTGCTAAATAATGTCCTTCAATGTTAGTTGTTAACTCACAGTGCATTATTAATAGCTCAACTATGGATGTTAATAATGCATTAGTAAATGTTCAACAGTGATTAATAAATGCTGTACTAGTATAGTTCATGTTAGTAAATACATTAACTAATGAAACCTTATTGTAAAGTGTGACAAGGTGCATGAATTATCGACAAGCGTCGAAGGTCTTTATGCACCAAAAAAGGCTAAAGGAGAGATTGTTTACGAGCTCTTAACTCCCAGCATGTGAATAAAAATAGCGTGGAGTGTCGTCTTGCACGCAGCATTAGGTTGCTCCACATGGAGGCTGAAAACAATGTGTGCCGAACAAGTCACAGCTTGCATGTAAAGCAGGAAAAAAAGGAGAGATACTCTTCCAAATGCATGTGTTCTCAGGTTACCTTATAGCTTTGCAAAATAGTTGATATATCAGTTACTATTATTGAGGTGGTGATCTCCCAGCATGCACTGGGAAAGAAAGCAAGACTTTTTTTTACCCTGTTTGCACTCACTCAATGAGGCTGTTGCATCATCCGCGCCGCATGATTCAGCGAGGCCAGACAATAAGCCAACCACAGACACGTCACATTGTTATAACAAGGTCAGAAATTGTATTTGGCAATTTTTTTTAAACAAGTGCATACAATACAGCTAAAAGCAGATTCAGTTTTTTTGCCAAGTGCTTAAAGAGTATTAGTCACATTCTGTGTTTAAACATGGACTGCCACCAGTTCTACGAGTACACCAATGGAGCGTTCGCTCACTGAATGAGGGAGGACACGGAATCTGTTGAGTGTGTGTGTGTGTGTGTTTGTACATACCGTTTTAGCTTCAAAAAAAAAAAAAAAAAAAAATATAAACACAATGTACACGTACTCAAAAAAAAAAAAAAGGAAAATCAAAATAAAATTATACAGCCATGTTTACCCAAGTGTACAGCTCCCCTTAAGGTCTTATATACAAGTCCGTTAGTTCACGTTTTGGATGGTATGCATTATGATTGGTGTTGAAATTACGAAAAAATTAAATTTAAATAAACAATCAAGGGTCCCGCTCCTTTTTAACCTTTACGTCCCCAGCCAGAATGGTGGCTATTTCGCCTTGCATGAACGCCCAGGGCACGTTGGAACCAACCAGCGGGCATTTTTCTCCACTCGGGCAGTAAACCTCGCCTGTCGCCCCCTGCTGTTTGATGCTCTCGCGGGAACATGGAAAACAGAACTTGTGTGACGCCACAGACGGGCACTGAACGAAATGTGTGTCCTCGAGACGCTCGTGGCACAAAGTGCAGCACAACGGCACACTACTGGGAGGCACGGAGGAGTCGGGAATGCTCTGTGGGTGCCCGGCCTGCGGGTCCATGCCTGGGATGTGTGCGGTGCCTGTTGCACCCAAAGCGGGTCTCCTTTGTCCAGCAGAGGGCGATTGCGGGCTTCCGCTGTTTCGCCGTCCTGCGGCCGATGTGGTCGTGGAGTGCACCTGATTACCGGCGTCTTTCGGTGAACCCGTGCCCGCGTTATCTGCCGCCAATATGAGCGCAGCCATCGGCGATTGGCTGTTTTGCACGGCGGTAGCCGCCTCTGGTGGTGTAGTGCGCGAATGTGGCGAAATCGTGGACGGTGGAGCGGCTGCAAATCCTGGCAGGGCAGCAGACGGCATCTTGAGCACTTCTGAAGGAGACGGCAGCCATGGTTGACCCTCGCCATTTAGTTTAACAGCAATGCCCTCCCCGTCTGGCTCAGGAGAGGTTTTCCTTTTAATTCCCCGAGAGTGTTTACCACGGTCTGCAGAGAGAGAGAGAGAGAGAGAGAGATAAACACTCTTAGACATAGAGACGACATACTCTGCCGAGACGCTTCATGCGTGACCTGTTGCTGGCACTATTTTCTGTTGGCTCTGGAGGAAATGTGGCATGTGCAAACGCCCGGATGATGAAATGGCAAAGCACGTTATTATGAATGCACCATCTTGAGTCTCTAAGCATGCTTTGAAGTCTGAGTGCAGGAATAAACAATGTCAAGATGGAGTGGAGTTTTGATTAAAACATGCTCTCTCTGGTGTTTTACATGGAGCTGAACTAAATATGCATCTGTGGCTTTGATGGTTTTCATGTTCTGACGTGTCAAATTATATAAAGATTTAAAGATATATACAAGTATGCATGTTAAATCTGAAGTTTTGAAACATGCTCTGGTGTTTTATATGGTTTTGGATGCTGATGCATGTGTGAGTTTGACAGTTTGCCTGTTCTGACATGTCAATTTATGCTTAAGACTTAAAACAATACGAGTGTGGACGAAATCTAAACATGCTCTCAGGTTTTAAATGGTTTTATAACACTAATGCATGTGTGAATTTGACAATTTGCTCGTTTCTGATGTCAAATTATTTTGAGGACTAAATAAATATGCAAATGTGCACATAAAATCTAAAGTTTGAAAACACGCTCTGATGTTTTACACTGTTTTACATGTGTACAGAGAAAATAATAATGATTATATGAGGGATTACAGCAGTTTGACATCTCAAATTATTATATGAACTAATTATTATATATGAGTGTGAACAAAATCAAAGCATGCATAAATGAGATGTTAATGTCTTAGAGGATGTTTTCATATAATCGAAGATTAAACCGGTCCATAATGTATTCAATCTTGTTACTAATCAGTGTCTTTCTACTGTCTTAGTGCTCTTTATATGCACTGTAGTCACTTACATCTATTTTCTGATGTTTTCTTAGCAGACATTCTGTACAGCACTGTGATCATCTACTGCTGTTTTTATTGTGCTTTATAAATTAACTTGATTTGATTTTAAAATAAGATTAACACAAGAGCACGTGCTGTTTGTTTAAACTCTTCTACAGGTTGAATGCTGATCACCAACGCAGACTCGCTGTGATTCATACACAATATTATCTAAGATTATCATTCTGGGATGTTTCATAATATTCCAAAATCATCCCAGCCACACACACTGTGCGTAAAGCGTGACCCGTACCTGTTTTTAAGGCACCGGAGCTGCTCTCGTAGCTCATCCTGTGCGGCAGCGGCGCGTGCTCCTTCTTGTACCGGGAGTCGAGCGTCTGCAGCGTCATCATCTCCCGCACCGTCTTGCCCTTCTGCGTCCACTCCTCCAGCCGCTTGTGTCCGTCGCTCGGGTCGCTCATGCTGTCGGCCCGGTGTTTGTCCTTCATGTCGTCCGCCCGTTTGCCCACATGCTCCGCCAGCGCGCCCGGGGGGATGCCCATCTGCACGGATCTGCCGTTAAGTGCGTGCACCGGCGGCATGCTCCCGTTCACCAGCGGCACCAGGTTGGGTGGAATTGCTCCGGTCCGACGTGGGTTCGGGCTTTGTCGGTTTAACTCCGGGGGTTCGTCGGGTTTCGGAAACCCGTTTGGCACCGGGATCCCATTCGCCTGGCGTTGGTACTCCGCACCTAGTCTAGGAGGTCTATCTGACGTTAACGGGTACCGATCCAGCGGCTGCGGAGGACGAGAGCCCGGTTCGCCGTGATTGATGGACTGCATGTCCTTGCCCGGTTTGCCCACCGGACCCGGTGATCTGCCCTCCTGAAAGCCGTGCGCGCGCTTCAGCTGCCGCGCGGTTTCGATCACGAATTCAATCCGGTCGGCTCCCTCGTAGTTGACGCACCCGCGACACACGGGTTCGGTAAAATCCCAGATCATCGCCCACGGCATGCGGGGCAGATCGCACAAATAACACGACTGCCTGCGCGAGGCAGCGACCGCCGCAGACGACATGCTGCTGAACACGGGGAAACGGCACGAATGTTGCAACTAAATTCTCCAAATGCTGCTCGTTGTGATGAGGAAAAAAAGAATATATATGGTCGTAGTTTCCCAGCCCGTCCGAAAAGCGAGAAAAACGGCGAAGTTACGCTCCGAAGTTCATGGCAGTGTGCGCTCCAGCCCGCGAGCTCTCGGTGTGGGAGCGGTGACGTCACCGCGCTGCTTCTATTTACTTGATTCTTCGACAACTCGTTCTGCGCACGCGCGCTACTCCCCTCCTCACGCTGAATGAGAGCGTATTTTTGCAGTCGTCATTCGACGAGGCTGAACTGAAGAGACATCAAAAACATCGACCAAAAAGGTGGAAAATACCTCAGAAAGTGCGTTTTTTCGACGAAGTTCCGTCTGTCTTGCTGTGTGATGAATATAAACGTAATTTTAACGTTAGATTATTAAAGTTTCAACGATTAATTTAAATCTGTTACAATTTTGGAATGGGTTTCCTATATTATTGATCTCAGTATTTGTCCTCACGAGTTTAAAAGGTGATGATTAATTTTATATGTCTATCAATATCATTTGATTACTAAATTTATGTGGATCAACTGCACAAGTACACTCAATATTTTTTTTTACTTAGGCCTATTCAAACTACTTAATTAAAATGAGCTGAAACAACACAATTCCTGAGATTTCATTGGGACAGCTTATTTTTTATGTTCAATCCACATAAATTTGTTAAAAGTGTTAACTTAATCGATCGGTCAACATGAATGAATTATGTGGAACCCTGCGTTTTTTACAGTGTAATTTAAAAAGGATTTGTGTTTCGAGGTATTATTTGATTTGTCACTCCCATACATTCCATCCGTGTTTGAAATGTGTAAAATATGATTAATAGGCTAACATGAAAAGTACAGTCCACACAAAAGTGAACTCACTCATGTTGATCCAAAACCTTTTATGAGTTTCTTTCATATGTCGAACACAAATGATTATATTCTAAAGTAGCTGAAAACCTGAAACCACTGATTTCCATAGTAGGAAAAAAAAGATATGGAAGTGAATAGTTTGAGATTTACAACATTTTCCAAAACATCTTCTATTGTGTTCAAAAACTAATAAACCTTTGAAACAACTGTGAGTAAATGATGACAGAACTTTCATTTTTATCTGAACTATTCCCATTAATTTGAGATAGTCATCTGTATATCCCTTGGTAAGCAATATCTAACTTCAGATATTTATTTAGATTCATGTTATTATTTAAATAATCAAGTTTAATCACTTTTTAGGGCTCACCAGTTCACAGGACCTGCAAAACAGTATTGACCCATTTACTGATGGTAACTAAAGCTGCATAAAAGCTGCTTTAAGTGCACTACTGAGGGCTGTGTGTAAATGTGATCTTAGAACCCTCAGAGTTCCACATTCCAGCGCCGCTGCCAACGCAACGTCACGCGCCACCGCATCCCTTTAACTCTTCCATAACCCCAAATACATAAAGCAACACAACTGCTGCAAAAAGGCTTTGACTCGGACACGGTTTAGAGAAATTACAGCAGCTTTTGATGGAGTTTTTAATAATTTCAGCAGCAGTGCACTTGGGAGCCGTTTTGCGTCTGGAATATCTGCACTGGTAGATTATTCATCAGAACTGGACTTCGTTCAGCCTCAAAGCCTGATTCAAGCCTGCCAAGAAGAGCATGTGATTTATCAGGGCTGGCAAAATTATGGAAAGTCCCATAGTGAAGACAACGAGTCTAGACCACGTGGTTCTGCATTTCCAAATTCTTTTTTTTTTTTTGTCATCCGTTTATATGTGACTCATGACTGAAAGCGAGTTAGGCAATCATTTTACCTCGGATACATGTAGGTCATAGTGTGCTGCAAAATGAAAGCATTTTTACATTTGGGAACACAACAGTTGGACTTAAAATATCTTGTAAACGGATTTTCACTCTTAAATTGCTAGTCAATTGATATATAATAATAATAATGACTCATTTAATTTATGAATCACTACAATTTTTTTAAACTGTTAAAGTGATAGGACACCCGAAAAGAAATGTTGTCATCATTTACATTTGTTTCAAACCTGTTTGAGTGTTTCTTTCTTCTGTTTTGGGAAAGAATCATTGGTGTTTTTGCCTCCAACCATGGCATATTTGTACAACATTCTTCTTGTTTTGGGTTCAGAGGAATATCATAAATCCAATTGAGTGTGAGTAAATAGTACAGAATTATAATAATATTACATTTTTAAGTGGTCTATCCCTTTAAAGAGGGATTATTATACCAATAATATTGTTTTATTTCCAAATTTAAAATAAAATAATACTTGTGCAAATTGGTAGATTGGAAGATTAGAAATGATTTTTTTAATGAAATGGGGAATTGTGTCAACCCAGTAAGAATTAAAGCGATACGCTGTTTTTCCGTCTGTCTGAATGTCTTTACGATCAGCACACAAAGCTGATTTTCTCGGGCGAGGTGATTCGGGAGCCGCAGGCACTGACTGGGACTTGTTTTTGCAGGCACTCATGAGGAAGTAAAAGAGTTAGGCACGTACCTCACCCATCCGTGGAAAAACAAACCAACCCTACTGGCAGACGGCCAGAGATCTGTGAACATGCTCTGCTGGACGAGTCGCTGCAAAACCAGAAAACACGCTGACAGTGAGTGCACGTTGGGTGCAGCCCAGAAACATGATCATTATGGCTTTTTTGCATTTCTGTTTTGACAGCAGAATTTATCGCAGGTGGTCAGGAAGGAGGAGTGTGTTTAAACCAAAACTAGTTGGAGATAAAAGCAACACATCAAGTATAATCTCCATTATTATAAAACCAAGATTGGTGACCATAAATGGACATTTCCTCATCGTTTACTCACCCTCAAGTGGCTCTAAAATGAATATATCTATTCTGTTGATCACAAAACCAGATATTCTGAAAAAATTTGAGAAGCATTCACCAATTTTTATGTGCATTTACAAATATCACATAAAAAATGCACACAACTGAGTAGAGTTTTTAATCAGTAAGAAAAAAATGTGCATCAACTAAGATGGAAATGCATTTTCAGAATAAATTGCAGTGTGCATAAAAAAATAAAAATAGATTTGTATAGATAAAGCAAAAATAGATAAAGCAATGTTTCCATCTAAGTTCCATCTGTAGTTTGCTGCACTGTTGGGATTCTCCACTGTGGTGTTTGTTCTCCTCTAATAAATGAGTTGTGCCTCAGAAGACGAAGATGAAACGCAATGAACGCGGTGGCTTTTGGAGGCGTTAGACAGGAGCACAGACAGATGCTCAAGACAGTTCTGGAGGGAATAATAATAGAAGAAGAAGAATACTGAAGCACTGTGATGACGGACTGACGGAGGACTGAGGCCTTTTACAATCAGCACAACAACATTACACATCTGCAACAATGAAGAGCTGGAAACCAACATTAAAGACGCAAAGACCCTCACACACACACTTATATCTGTCCAATCATCTGGCAAAAACGAAATCTTCATTCACTAAATGTGTTTCCTTTGTAGTTTATACACATTTATATATTTTCATATAAAAATTCATCCAACTGTTTTTTAAGCACATTTTCTAAATGTATGCACCTCTTGGTGTTTCCATTGCACATTTTTAAAATGCAATAATCCAAAATGTACATAAAAATAAGTGAAAGTAAACAGCTAATGTAATAGAGATTCAACTGATGTGTTGCTTGCAGCTTATCTCACACACTGTAAAACCCAAAAAGTTAAGGTAACTCAAACCATTTGAGGAAACCGATTGCAACAAACTATTTAAGTTCAAAAACGAATCCTAGTTCTGTGAACTTAATCCATTTCACAAAGCAAAATTTGAGCGCAGTAAAAACAAATAAATAGAGATCTCTAATCAAATAAAGTACTGTAAAACCTAAAAAGTTAAGGTAACTCAAACCATTTGAGGAAACAGATTGCAACAAACTATTTAAGTTCAAAAACTAATCCTAATGAGTACTGTGAATCATTTGAGTTCACAAAGCAATTTGAGCACAGTAAAACCCAATAAATAAAGAGAACTCAAATCAACTGAGTACTGTAAAACACAGTAAGTTAAGGCAACTCAAACCGTTTGAGGAAACTGATTGCTGCAAACCATTTGAGTTAAAAAAACGAATCTATTCGAGTACTGTGAACTTACTCCATTCAAGTTAAAGTAATGAGGTATTCAATTAACTCGTTACCTTTTAACACTGAGTTTAAAACTTTTCAAATGAGTAGACTTGACTTTCAGTCAAATTTGAGTTAGCTACACTCATTTCATTTGATAAAGTCGACTGTTGGGTTTTAGAGTGCAGTTTCACCCCACTCCCCTTCCTGACCGCCATCAATACTGTAAATGCAAACTGCACCACGAGTTTCACAATGTGATGCAACACTTTTCTGAATGCCTAACATTATTTAAGCTCATGCATTACGACACGCGTTTCAGTTCCGCATAGTCAGCAGCAGCAGCGGGGAATGTGTACGACTGCACACAAAACAGTGTTAGCCATTTCTGCATTATAATGGAACACATTGTTCCGTGTTATTATGGCTTCAAAGTGCAGCATAAACACTTTCTGCGCTCGCCACAGTCAGACGTAATCCTCTCCAGTGACTAACACGCCAGATTAGAGCACATGTTGCTTACTGGCATTTTCTCTCGGCTCAGACCTTTACGCAGGCTTTCCCTTGTTGTCATGCCAACCTGTTTTCTAGGTAACCCCTCCCCCCTCTTAAGGCTATTAGTTAAGCTGGTTTAGTAGGATTGGAACATCCCTCACATTCGATCCCGTCTGGAGAAACTCACCCCTAGTTACCTTGATTTTATTTCTGTCGTCTTGTGAATCCGCTCTATGTTGCACAATCTACTTTACGGGGATATTGCGTGTAGACGAGCAGCAGGCGTGTGGTTTACTAGAACAGGGATTTGATGGAGGAGTGACACAGTTCACTACTGTAGGTGAAACTATTCTTGATGCTGTTAGAAACTAAACAGTTAAATATATATATTTGGTTGCACGGCTGTCGTGAAGCCTTCATAATCATGTCATGGATGTGAATGCATGCTTATGACAACTGTTATTAAGTGTCATTAGCACTGTTAAGTCATTTTAAATGCAAAGATGATGCTATTTGTCATGACAACTTGACATAAATACACCACAACCTGTTTTTGTCTTGACAACTTGACATTACCAAGACAACAAAACTTGTCATAAATCTGTCATAAACATGATTGTGCATAAAAGGGATTATAATTGAGTCATGAATATTTTGCTGATCACTTTTTAAACTGTATTTGTCATTAAAATATCTCATTAAAAGTGTCATTATGTGTCAGATCATTTTTGAGAGCATCATTAATATTTAATGACATTTGATTGACATATTCAGCTTGTACCACTATAGTTGAGGTAAAAACAAAATTATGACACTGTTATACAACTTATTCATGATAGCTTTGTGAGTAGGGATGCAAGAATTATAGATTTTTGGTTGTACAATTACAGTCTGAAGATTAATCACGGTTTTCAAGATTATGCATTAATTTAAAAACACTACTAGTTTAGAAAATCACATGAAAACTCCTTATATTTGTCAGTAACCAACAAATACAGCAGAAAATAATAATAAAAAACTAACAATAGTCCATTTCTCTTTGGACTTAAAAGTGAAAAAAGTTGTTGATATTTAAACATAAGTAATAAACTTACAATAAAAATAAATGACAGAACAATGAATAAAATAAATAAATAAAATAAATACGGAAAAAAAAGGTAAAAATTGTTTGGTATTTTTTCATTTTGTAATTTTCTTTTTAGACCAGAGTAGAAATGTGTATGTTTTACATTCTGAAAAGTTTAGATGTTTTTAAAGTTGGTACAACAGGAAAGTGCGCCGCATGTGCATTGCACCCAATATGCGCGAGCAAACCTTGCACCTCCACGGCAAATAACGATCTTGTGCGCGCAAAAGATACAATATGTGAATGACTCTTACGTGCGGTGTGAAAGAGGCGTCAGTTGATAGCCTCAGCCATAGTTAATACAGTGTGCGAACATATTAGCCTCAATCTACAAGCTCGGAACTTTAAACTAGGGCATAATAATCTGTATAATTTTGTTTAGTTGCAGCAGTTTTGTTCCGTGCAGAAACACGGTGTAGAGAAGCATTTACTGTTAATTAACCGTGACGAATTAAAGCACGGTTAATAGTGAAACCGGTTAATTGTTGCATCCCTATTCGTGAATATTATGTTTATGACAGATTTATGACAAGTTTTGTTGTCTTGGTAACATCTAGTTGTCACTACAAAGACATAAACAGGTTGTGATGCATTTGTTTATGGCAAGTATGTTAAAACAAACAATGTCATCTTCGCATTATAATGTAAATAATAATTAAGCGAATGACAATTAATGACAGTTGTTATACGCATGTGTAAAATCTCATTCACACATTTCCATTAAGTTTTTATAGTGTTTTGAACATTACACTATGGTGATGCATATGCATTTGTAGCCCCGCCCTCTTTTGAAAACAGGGCGTGGTGCGTAATCTCATTTAAATTTAAAGCCACAATTAAGATCAAAGCCTAAAAGGGTCCGTTTCAGAGCTAGAAAGCATTATTTGTGTACTATTTTGAGCTGAAACTTCACTACACACTCTGATCCATGGGTCAAATGGTATCGGGCCGCACAAGAAATCATTAATTATTTCCATTTTATTCATTATCTGAGTCTGAACGATCTTTTATGTTGAAAAGTCTTTTATTTAGAAAAATGATTGTGTTCTCTCGCTTATAACTTGGTCAATTGAGTGCACAAATTTAACCCACAAGCAGCAAAACGAGTAAGAAACAAACGTCTTTGGAAAGTTTCTTTGCTAAGGGGAGAAGTCCCAGTGGAGGACCCGCGAACTGCCAAGGAATGGATCTGCAACCCATTTGTCAACAAATCGGGTGAATCCAGCATGTGCAAGATCACTGGAGATCGCAAATGACAGCGGCCTTTTAGGTGTCGTTCGTATATCGCGTCTTTTCTAGAGTTCGCGCAAATTCATTATTTCCAATTGAGGAGCGTGATGCGCACAGATGCACACAGTTGAATGAATGCCGGGAGCGCACCATGTGTCACATGATCAGGAATGGATTATACACATTTTGGTAGACTAATTATCAAACACAGAACACCCAAACACTGCAGTTCTTTGTAATTTTCTCCATAAATAAAACGTGTATCAGAGTGACAGCAATGTTTATCAGCTTGTCATACTCTAAAAAAAAGGTTGATGGTCACCTAGCAAACTACGAACCACCGCCCCCCTGTCTGCAGTAAACTTGTTAAGCGTTGACTGATCCGCAGTGATAAAAAAGTTGGGGACCACTGCTCTAGAGACATCAGAGACACATTTTACACATTGTAAAAAGGGGCAGAATAGATCGCCTTTAATCATTTATGAATCGATTAATCAATTGTTGTTGTTATTTATTTATTTACATTATTAAATATAGTTATTCATATTATTATTAACAGATCAACACACTTCAAAAAATGCTTTTCTCACTTTAGACTTTTTTTGTTTTCCAAATATCTCAAAACTCTTAAATAAAGAAGCACTTTATAAACGAGCAAAACATATAATGTTGTTTTCAGAAGTAATGAGTCAAAATTAAGTGAGTTTTTCCTTAAAACAAGCAAAATATTCTGCCAATGGGGGAAGCAAAGCGGAAAAAACAAGATTATTTTGCTTGTTTTAAAGATTATTATTTAAAATGATTCTGGAAAAAATACAATATTTATGGCTTGTCTAGAAAGTGCTTCTTGATTTAAGAGTTTAAGAAGACAAAACCTCAAAGTAAGAAAAGTGTTTATTGAATTTCTATTAATCGAGTCCAAATAAACATGTCATGTAATTATTTTAAATTCTAAATCATCATCATAGTGTCCAATGTTGTTGTTGTTGTTGTTGTTTCCCTCATAGGTACTACATCAGCAAAAGGAAAACAATTCAGCGTTCCACAGACTTTAATAAGCCCCTTCTGAGGTTTTCCGGGAATTGTGGGCCAGACGGATCTTTTCCTCTGACAGAATGAGCGAGTGTGTCCCGCTTTAACTGAGTCACATGGGAGGAGCTGAACCCATCCAGACTGCAGAGATTGGCTTCGACACTGAGAAAGACAATATAGATGATCTCAGCCATCGGAAAACTCAGACAAAACATGCCTGGACTGGGGGATTTGTGCTTAATGTGACTCTGGCCAGACTCCAAGTTAACAAGCCTACATGGAGAAAATACTGTAGTCCTTTATCGTAAATACTATAGTTTTTGAACTATACTAAAGTCTGTCATACTGTATATTATTAACTCACTGTTAATAAGGGCTCCAGCGTACAGCAATATTAACAAAAAAACTGATAAACTAATAAATACTGTAGATTACTTTAGTTTTACTACAGTAATCTGAGGTGTATTGTAGTATAATATGGCATATAATATAAATATCCTGTAGATGTACAAAACTACAGTATTGGGTCATTTAATATATTACTGTAGTTGTTGTGTTACCATAGCTACTGTAGAATCACCACAACAGATCAATTACTATA
>CAIGQZ010032270.1:5148979-5166517 GCA_903798205.1 Danio tinwini | reverse complement strand
CAAAGCTGACAGTTACTAAAACAGCTGATGGAGTATACACTAACCTGTGCATTATTCAGACACTGGATGGCATGAAACAATAAAAAAAAACAACGCTGACAGAAACGAAATAAGCTGATGGAGTACACACTAAAAACAACCCAGTAATAAACAGCAAATCAAATTATAAACCCAGTAATAAGCAATAAACTGCAATAATAACACACAATAAACATAGTCAAAAAGGCCAGGAACTTTCACCCTGTTTTTTTTTGCGAGGTGCATTTTTGGCTAAAGAGTTGTAGCTGGAGATTGAATCATGCTCTGTTTTTGTGTCTGACTGTCTCTCTCTCTCTCTATAATCCTCTTTGCAGGTCTGGAAACTAGAGTGGCGCACTTCCAAGGCAAAGGTTGATGGGAAAACGTACGCTTTGCCAAGAAATCCCAGTTGCCGGCGTTAGAAGCACACACATCTTTGTTCTCCGAGACCTGGTGTCCCGCCAACAGCCTCATTTCTGTCTCCGCATTATAGTTACGCTGGATTTACGCCAAATACTGCGAGCATGCAGAGTCTCTCTCTTATTATAGAGAAAGTTTTCCACCAAATTTGACCCTTTCATGACGTGTTTAATGCTCATCAGCACCTTAAATCCTTAAAAGTTTTAAATATTTAGAAATTTTTAAGTAACATATGAACATTATATGTATTTATGTATGTATTATATCATCTTTGCATCAAAATATAAAAACAAATGACGACTTGTGTGAGGTGTTTCATGGAGCATATATGTGTGCCGGACAGTAAATCTGACTGATTCTCTCTTCTGGCTGCCGTTATCAGTCTCACACTATTGTTTTCTTCTTTTTGGAAGTCTTGATTACACCATCCTGGAGTTTTACTCTTATTACTAGAGCAAATAGGATTGTAAAATAAATGATGTATTGATAATTGTTGTACTCTCTCATTTACTGCCCTCTGAGTTTACCAACTATGATCACTTCAATACTGAGAAACACTCATATGTGAAAAGGGGTCATTGTTTATTGTTGTTTGATTATTAGAATGTACCATACACACTAGGTTTGAACAATATATCATTTGAGCTTTGATAACGCAAAGTATGTATCTGCAAAAGTTACATCGCAAGATTAAATTATTTATTAAATTAGTGTAGTAGATTTTGTACATTATTGCCAAAGCATTATAGATATGTGCAAAATATATAACATATTATCAGATCAAATATCAAATATATACAGTAAATAAACAATTATTGACAAAGACAAACTAATTAATATGATGTGAATAAATAATACCTCTAATAATTAGATAATACTGCTAATGATCATAATAATAATTCTCTATAGTCCCTGGCACAGATTAATTACGACTAATTGCGCATGCAAAATAAAAGTTTATTTTGACATATATATATGTGTGTGTGTGTGTGTGTGTGTGTTTTATATATGTATTATGTATATTTGACACACATAAATAGAAACAATACTATACAAAACTATTTTCTTCCATAGATATTTAAATTTATATATAATTTGTATCATATACCAATTATTTTATATCTAAATAAACAAATATGCATGCATGTGTGTATTAATATTAACATAATAAATACACACACCAAATCAAACTTTTATTTTGGATGCGGATAATAGCGATTCAATTTTGCACAGAACTAATATATTTATTTGAAAATATATAATTATAGGCATGACTATTAAAAATACAACATTGCCAAAGCTTAAAATATGAGGAGAAGAATGAAAAGATCAAAATAAAAGAGTAGAAACACAATATCATAATAATAATTGAAATAGGGTTGGGCGATGTCGACCAATTTGGCATCGTAAGATGTCTATTGTGAAACATCATGATGGACGATGGCATCGTTGTCGTAGGCGGTGGTGAACTAATTATTTATGAGAAAATTAATTTATTCATAAGGAATTCATTATTTGTAGATTACCTCTTCAACTACCTGACCCGCATGGTCTTTGTTTTACCCATAACCAAATCATAAATAAATAAAGATAAGTTATGGCCTGATTTCACTGACTGGTACAGTACGGTACGGGTCAATACGGGTCACCTTTATCAAGCTTGCGTTTCCACTACCAAGGGTACCGTTTTGGTGGGTGTGGTGTACGATAGAAAGTTTTAGTAGACGTCATTCACGCTCGAATAAATGTCTACAGTAAAACTGTACAGGTCACTCAGACATCATATGAGAAGCACTTCTCACAACACAGATGCTTTACACACATAAATGCTGGTGTATAAATGTTTATTACTAACTTTACTGTAAACATGATTTGATTGTAACTGCAGATCAATGACAGTGTTACAGCCTACTGTAACGTCTGTACCATATATGAACACATACAGACCCTTATCCGATATGTTACTAATGGCAGAAAAACTACACACAGCAGACATTTAGTCCTTATTTGGGTTCAAAACAACATGAAATATAGCCCACAGTCAGAGCAAACCTCTCATCTGTGTCTGTAATCTTCAGCAGCCTCTGTTAGAGAGTAATTCCGTCATTACGAGTTCATAATAGTCCAAAAGGCGATGATAAACATGGCAGATTGTTCATGATTCAGGTTGTTGAAACAATTTGCTTTGTGTTTTGTCGGGCTTCTCCTTTGTTTCTTTTCTGAACGGATCAGATGTCGGAGACACTTCAATAATCACACACGTTATTATCATCAGCTAAAGAAGTTCGCTATATCAAATATAGACGCGATCGCGAGCTCCCTGGAGAAAGAGAAAACCGCTCGCACTTTCAGACGGCCTCGTGAAGCAACAGCAGGACACGGCAGATTTAGTTCTTCTGGGCTTTGTGGCTGTACATCAAGAGGACGACTAGATTTGTTTGAGCTCGGGTCATCCATGGCTCGTTATTATATGCATATAGTATTACAATGTAATGTCTCGGCCGTGTATTTGAAACATGGCGGTTCCTTAGTTTTTATTCTGGCTAGCTCCAGAAGCTCGTGACGTATCTCTGTAACCAATCAGTGTTCAGCTGTGCATGTAGCTCCACCTTTTGGTACCTTTTCTCATGTTTGATACCCTTTCAAAAGGGTGTCGAAAAAAGTGGTATGGTACGTTATAGTTTGGTTCGAACCGAACCGAACCATACCGTACAGTACCACTTAGTGGAAACGGGCCATTACACACAAATTACCACCCACCAGTGAGGATGTGAATCATTTTCGTTTCTAAAATGCCATTTTAAAACTAAGCTGTATTAGTGTAAACGGGGTCTGAGTTTGTATTTTCCGCAAGCGGGTTGCTGCTGCGATGAAGGCGGGGCGGAGGATTGCGATGGCGGCTCAGCATCATGATGTCTATCGGCCATCGGCGATGGATGACAGCATTGTCTATCGACCAAACCCTAAATTGAAAACTTAAAAAGTGTTACGAATATGGCTAACCCTTTAAAATAATGGTCCATTGGTTACTGTATTTACTAACATTAAGTATTAAAATCCAAACTGGTGCTTGTTAACATTCGTTAATGCACTGTGAGTTATTATGAACTAACGTTATTAAGTTTGAATAACAATAACTAACGTCAACAAAGCTGAATAAGTACCATAATAAATGTATTACAAATTTGATCATGTTAGTAAATATATTAAATAACATTAACTAAGGCGACGCAGTGGCGCAGTAGGTAGTGCTGTCGCCTCACAGCAAGAAGGTCATTGGTTTGAGCCTCAGCTGGATCAGTTGGCATTTCTGTGTGGAGTTTGCATGTTCTCCCTGTATTGGAGTGGGTTTCCTCCGGGTGCTCCGGTTTCCCCCTACAATCCAAAGACATGCAGTACAGGTAAATTGGGTAAGCTTAAATTGTCCGTAGTGTATAAGTGTGAATGAGTGTGCATGGATGTTTCCCAGTGATGAGATTATATGCTGGATAAGTTGGTGGTTTATTTCACTGTGGCGACCCCAAATTAATAAAGGGACTAAGCGGAAATGAAAATGAATGAATGAATGAATGAATGAATGAATGAATGAATGTTAACTAATAGGCCATTAGTTTAAAGTGTTACCCAAACACGAACATGTGAACATTTCATACCACAGCGTTTAACATACTAGCACACATGAATCTCTCCCTCTCTCTCTCTCTCTCTCTCTCTCTCTCTCTCTCTCTCTCTTTCTTTTAATCTTGGCTGCTTCTCTCTCTCTCATCCCGCATCCATCCCATCTCTGCTGCCAAACACTCTGCCGTTGCCATGGCAGCAGAGAGGCTGGAACTTCAGAGCGATGCAGCCAATGAGTCACCAGAGATTCCAGCTGCGGCGCATCTGCTGGAGAACAACAACCCAGAGCCGTCGCTATGGAAATAATGACTGATAACAACATGCAGTCTAAATTATAATTATTATGCTCATTATTATGCAGAGTTAACCTGTGCGTGTTATTCTAAACACTCCATACTTGAAAAAAATGGCGGTGATTTTAAAAACTGCACTAAAAAAAAACATTCACTGGATTTAAGTGGTTGCAAACAATTTATATGTGCTGAATTTAAACAAGGGCAGCACGGTGGCGCAGTGGGTAGCACGTTCACCTCACAACAAGAAGGTCGCTGGCTCGGCTGGGCCAGTTGCCGTTTCTGTGTGGAGTTTGCATGTTCTCCCCGTGTTGGCATGGGTTTCCCCCACAGTCCAAACACATGCTCTTTAGGGGAATTGGGTAAGCTAAATTGTCCGTAGTGTATGTGTGAATGATGTTTCCCAGTGATGGGCTCCAGCTGGAAGGGCATCCGCTGCATAAAACATATGCTGGATAAGTTGGCAGTTCATTCCGCTGTGGCGACCCCAGATTAATAAAGGGACTAAGCCGAAAAGAAAATGAACGAATGAAATTAAACAAACAAATTCAATTTAGTATTGTTCAACTTCAGTTGTTTGTTTAAATTGAGGCTATATAAATTTTGCAACCACTTACCTTAAAAAATATGTAAATCCAATCCAGTGTGGGTAGAAAAAAGAAAGTAAAAATCTGTCAACTGTAAAAATCTGTTACCTGGTTAACAATACGTTTGCTTAATATATACAGTGCATAATAGTAAATTGACTTTCCCAGAATTCCTTGCATTTTTTTGACATGACTATGGTTCTTTTTAGTTTTTTGTTGATATACATACAGTATATAGTATATTTTAGTATTTCAAAACAACTGTGTATTAACACTATAAATAATGAAATATGGTAGTTTACAGCAAGTAAAAATATATATTTATTGGTTTTACCTGTACTTTTAATTGTAAAACTCCAGTAACCATTAGGGTTGGGGCGATAGATGATGCCATCATCTATCGCTGATGGCTGATAAACTTCACGATGCTGAGCCGGCATGGCGATCCATCGCCCCGCCCCACATGTATATTGATATATAACTCATTATTTGCATGTCATCTTAATAGCAATAAGGGTCTTTTCATGAGCTGTGTTAAATTTTACATATAGCTGCTGCTTACACGGCTGACAGCATGGTGAGGATTAAATGAGGGATTATACAGGAACTCTCACACTTAAAATGTGTAGATTCAGTGGCAAACGCTGTTACCTGCAAACCCCGTCCCACAGACTCTACAGTGAATGGCTTTAGTTATCTTCATAGTGGACTTGAAGCCACTGGAAGTCTTTTCTCCACTCTTGGAAAAGTGTAAATGGTGGATTAACATTCAGCACATGATCACTAATAAGATGTGCCATTATTAGTGACTTTAGGTGCTTTCTAAAACTAAATCTGTCAGTGTTATTTTCATTCTCTCATCTTCAGCGCTTCACATTTCCACGGTTGTAGCTCCTGTCATCTGAAGGCAGAAGGCATTGACTGAGTGATTGACAGCTGATATTAACCAATCCATTCACATTCAGTTCTAGAGCAGTGGGCCAATAAGAAGAGCACAAAGGCGGGGCAAGCATTGCAGACTTTAACTTCAGCAAGTTCACATCACAACTGTTTTAATCTGTTTCTGAGCGCTGCGTTTGGCGCTTATAGGTGCAAAGATGCATTCTGCATAAATGTCTCCTAAATCTGCGCACGCGGTGAGGATTCTGCAGTGAAAACAGGTCACACGACAACAATTTATGAACTTGCACAAATACTTCCAAATATATTTTTTGGTCGCATAAAATTTCTGGTGCATATGCGACCAAAACGACAGAGCCCTAGCATCTTGTTATTATTTCCTCATAATAATAATAAAATAAGGAAGTTATCATCAATCACAATACAAATTACAGTGAACTCCACACCAACTCTCGTCTCCTCCACCAGCTGTGGGATAAAGGCATTATAGCGACACAGATCACTCCGCCTATTCATGCACATTCGGTGATAGACCCCTTATGCAGCCAAACTTTAAAAATATATAAAATAATATTTTTTAATTGTTTAACTGATTCCATTAATCTGTTACAAACGCACGCTTTCCGTTAACGGTAAATCAGTTACTTTGAGTTATTTTAAGTTATTTTAACTTGAGTTATTTGAGTTTATTCATCCCTAAGGCCTACCTGAAACTTTAAATGAGAAAAGGCTCAATAATACATTGGACAGATCCTCATCCTCAAGCCTTTTTTCTTGTCAACAAAAAGGCATTGTGGTGTGCCTCACATTTTTGCAATGTAAAAGCACATTCAGTGTGATCGGCTCCTTATTCCTTTTCAAATATTTCCCAAATGATGTTGAACAGATTCAGGAATTTTTCACAGTATTTCCTATAATTTTTTTCCTCTAGAGAAAGTCTTATTTGTTTTTATTTTGGCTATAATTTTTTATTGTTTTAAACCCATTTTAAGGTCAATAATATTAGCCCCCTTAAGCAATATTTGTTTTGGATGGTCTCCAGAGCATACCACTGTACCCAACTTTAACCTAATTAACCTAGTAAAGCCTTTAGTCAATTATGTGCTGTCATCATGGCAAAGATAAAAGAAATCAGTTATTAGACATGAGTTATTAAAACTATTATATGTAGAAATGTATTTTTGTCTTTATATTAAACAGAAATTGGAAAAACAATCTAACAGAAGACATATATACAGTATATAATCAAGTCCTGCCTTGCATTTTTCCCCAGTCAAATATGGCAGTGAAATGGTTTGCACAGCTGTTGACTGTAAATGATATAATTGACTCAAACAGATCATATTTTACGAGCTGTGACGCATGTCTTGATTGCCTGTGCATTTGGCATTATTGCAGCCTGTGGTTATAAAGTATGATTCAGTTTCCTGATTCAGTTCTGGAGCTTTAACAGCGAGCAGATCCAGTCTGAAGTCATGATGAAATGATCTATTATCAAGGCCTGTGATGTTTACACGACAGCCTCACATTACAGACTGCATGCGCTCATTCCTTCCTGGAGGAAAATCTGTAAACTCATCAACAATCCTCACATGAACTGGATTCATTTTTCCTCTTTCCCCCGTAGTGTCTGACAGGAAGACGGATGGCTTTGTTCTTGTTTACTTTACCCACTTCCCTCATTTTTTTGTATTTTTTTCCTCTCTCTCTCTCTCTCTCTCTCAGCTTTGTAAAGTCAAGCCGACGTTTGTTTCCTCCATTCAGGTATAACCAACATTAGCAATTTTCACACAGCTTCCAAAAATAACATCAGCGCAGCACAGCAAAGTTCACAGTGATGTAACCCAAGCCCCAAAGCAAAGAACGCCACATAATGACAGCTTATGTAATGTCCAGACAGAGACTCATTTCTCTCTCTCTCTCTCTCTCTCTCTCTCTCTCTCTCTCTCATTCTTTTATACAGTGTGCTATATTGACACATTTATTTGTGTTCTTAAAATGTTTTAATTAGTGCTGGGCAAAGATTATTAGCAATTAAAATAAAAGATTATTGACATAACATACAGGTAAAGTTAAAATAATTCACCCTTCTGTGTTAAAAAAAATAAATAAATAAAAATTCCAAATGATGTTTCCACATTCGAAAAGCTCTCGGGTAAAAATGATCCTTAAACATATTTTTGTCTTGTGTTAGCAGACCACTGTAATCCACACACGAGCTGTGCTCTCACAGACACAGAAATAAAACAAAACCTTTGTTGCAGCACATTTATAAACACAACACTGATGACCAGTGGTGTAGTCGGGGCTATACGCACGTATACTCAGTATGCCTACTTTTTTCCATGAGCTGTTTGGGTATTACGACTTCTGAGGATCAATAATTGCGTATACCCTCAGTATACTCACTTGTTTTTCTGATTATACTTCCCTAATTTCCAAATGTTATTTTTACTTGCATCTTATTTGTTGCAATCAGTGCATTTTTGTTTATTTCCTCCATTCCCCGCCCCCTGACGACCGCAGCAGCTGGGAGAAAATTTCGGGAGTTTTTCGATAACGACGACAAGTCAACTAAAGGATGTCTCGCTGAAACACTGAGGTCAAATTATTTTTTAAAAGCATGGGCTTCGCTTTAGCCCCCTATATTTCTATTCAGTGCCTCTAAATGTTTTGCGATTTCCTCATGAACTGTCCACTACTAAATGATCACCTCAGTCCCCTTTAAATACGGCGGCAGACTTCCGCTCCTCCGTTTTCAACTCGTTTTTCGTTTAATCAGCAAACCACAGCTTTGCAGAGTGAGAGCAGGAGGTGTGTTTATCTACAGATTATTATAATATCTGCATATTTGCAGTTCTTTGCTATAGAAACACTTGTATCACATGTACCAATCGGGTTTCCCCATCTACTGTTTCCTCGGCGCTCCCCTCATCACAGCTGTTCCTCCAACAAAAATGCAACTCTTAACGAACATTTATTATCAATTAACTATGATTATAAACACATTACAGTGCATGTGGCATTATATATCATACATTCATGCACAGGATTAAACAGTGACAGAAGCACTCAGTGAATGTCCTCATTTTAACTGCATATCAGAGTGAGATCAGAGTGAATATTGTGTTGTATCTTTGTTAAAAATTATTTACTATTATGACTTATATTATTATAGTGAAATATGTAAATGAGCCTGTACATTTTTAACATGTTTATATTTATGCCATTTTGAAAAAAGTGGTATTTCTATTTAAAACATAGAAAAAATACTTGAGTATAGGCTAGAATTTGAGTTTTTCAAGAAAAAAACTTTTATTTTCCTGATGAATAAATGTATATATATATATTAGCTAAGCATAAATCATTGAATAGGATTAGGCTATTAGCATCTCACTTTAAAATGAACCAATTTGTTTAAATATTTTTCCCTTTTTAATGGATAGTTCATTCAAAAAAAGTAAAATTGTCCTCCTTTACTCAACCTTTACTTGTTCTGAACCGGTTTGTCATTTTTTTTATTTTGTTTAACACAAAAGAAGATATTTTGAAGAAAGCTGGACACCTGTAATTATTACCTTCTTTAGGATTAGTTTTTTTCTTTCAATAGTTACAGGTAATTTATGTTAAAAAAATATATATATATATAGTTTCGTAATTTCTTTGCCTACTTTTAAAATTTGTGTTGAGTGGGTAATAGTACACCACTTTTTTTTTAGGACTACACCACTGCTGATGACCCATGTCTCAGAACAATTCTTCTATACTTGTTTGAATTACGGTTGGCAACACAACGTGGCGTCTCTCTGAACACTGTAACAGGTAGGGATGGGTACCGAAACTCTGTACTTTATCGGTATCGGTGCTACATTATAAAAGACTGAAGTATCAATAAGCTCTGGCGTTAACGGTTCTGCAGAATTATTGCTGAATAAACATTACTTACAGTAGCATAATTTAACTGACCAACCTTTCCTTATTTGTGTATATTTGATATTCGTCTGCACAGTTGGCCATCTCACATGAGAAATGCTTGCATTTCCACCAAGAGCGTAAAGTATAAAAGCCTCTGCAGTGGTCGGCTGTGCGCGCGCACACTCATGCGCACACACAGCTCGTAAGCTTGCGGAGTGAACCAAACAGGTGGTATTTCCCGAGTGGAGAGCGACAATGACCGTTGCAACAATGCAAAAGGTGTTTTTTTGTATAAGCGGAAACGCAAGCAGTCTGGCTAAGTGAAAGTCTCTTTCAAAAGTGCATTAACAGCAGAAAGACAAATGAAAAGTTTTTGACTGCCTAGCTACTAACGGTTACATCATCCACATTGTTACGCAAGGAGTCAATCACCTAAATTAGTATAATATTAATAGTTAATAAATAAACACACACTCGGTTACAATGAAAACTGTGTTTTTCTGCAATAGCCTAAATAAATCTTAAACCTTAAAAATGCTTTTACATCAGCTGTATTTACAAATAAAGCCTATGAATAGCCTACTAATAAACTGCTTAAGAAATTATTTTATAAAATGCTTATTTTTACATTGCAAGATGCTCCAAAACTATTAAAACCACAGTTAACTCTGAAAACACAGTTAACTCATTAATGTAAATGCGTTAATGATAAATCATAAGCATTATCTCATTTAACTGCACTTTGCAACTCAACAAGGGTATTTTCAACTGCAGGCAGCCCAATAAACAAAGAAAAATCCCGACTTCTGCCAGAAAAGGCAAACATGTTGGTTTTTCTCCAGAAATAGATTTTTCTCAACATTCTTTTACAGAAGAAAAATATATTTATTTGTTTTACAATTATTGATTTCGTTTTTATTTTACATTAAAAATGTAATAATAAAACAAAGTCAAATAAAAAAACATGACAAAAAGTACCGATAAGAGAACAGTTAAAGTACCGAACCGATAAGTGGTATGAATAAAAGTAGTAATACCGTTAAAACCATAATGATACCCATCCCTAGTAACAGGTAAACGGAGTCTTCGAAGCTATTTCATGATTATTGATGAAGTTGCATCTCATTCACAATAGAGCGCACTGATTGGTTTGAATCAAGTCTTTCTCATGAATTAATGAACCGATGTGCTGAAACTCAATGACTTACGTTGTACTAGCCGATACAGACAGCCAGTCTCCACGCTGGAATTTAAACAATGATCTCATCGCCGTGAAGAATGAAACCGGAAGAATGAATTTGCTCTTAATAACTCAAAAACAGCTAATTTTTGTAAAATATGTGTGTCCTAATAGTGTTTTTAGCAAAGTGGGACACATTTATGACTGTCAACATCTTACAAAAAATGTGTTTTGGTGTTTCGTTACCCATTAAGAATTATGTTAGTATTTACCCTGCAGGTATATGGTATATAGGTGATGTCACCTGTAGTTATATACAGTAGTATATGAGTGATGTCTATATGTATTTAACCTGAAGTTATATAGTATATAGATTATCTATACAGCTGAAGACAGAATTATTAGACCAACCCCCCTTAATTTTTTTTTCTTTTTTAAATAATAAATATTTATGTTTAAGAGCAAGGAAATTTTCCCAGTATGTCTGATAATATTTTTTCTTCTGGAGAAAGTCTTATTTGTTTTATTTCGACTAAAATAAAAGCCGTTTTTAAGTTTTTAAAATATAAAAAATATATATTATTAGCCCCTTTAGGCTATTTTTTCTTCTCGATAGTCTCCAGAACAAACCATCATTATACAATAACTTTCCTAATTACCCTAACCTGCCTAGTTAACCTAATTAACCTAGTTAAGCCTTTAAATGCCACTTTAAGCTGTATAGAAGTGTCTTGAAGAATATCTAGTCTAATATTATTTACTGTCATCATGTGTATTTAACATCTGTGTATTTGTGTATCTGTGTATGTGTCTGTTTAATTTATAGACAAATTACCAACCTATGTCACACATGATGTCACACGGGTCCTCTGTTGCAAAAAAACCACACTGCTTTAATGCCGACTGCAGACATCTTTGTCTAACAGGGAGCTGAATGAAGTGACGACCTAATTATAAATGCTGGACTCTGCAGTTGTCATGTTATATCAGGTAAGTTCAGGCTATGCTGAATCATACACATTACTCGTTTTTGATTGCAGCAATGATTTCCACAAAACAGGTACATATGGTAAATTAAACTGCGGACACTGAATGCTCAGAATGAAACGTGTAAGTTATTAAAGTTGGTTTTATATTCACGCAATTCTTCAGTGACAGCTTGTGACACACTCCCTATATTGTTTACCATGGCACTTTGAGTATTCGCTCTGAAATAACCTGCAAGTGTGACTTGAAGACAACATGAACACTGTTTATTTGACTGTGAACAATGTTGTACTGTGATAGTCATCGGCTGCTAATATGATTTCACTATTTAGAGTTTGTAAATAATAAGTTTATGAAATGATATTATTAAGGAGAAAGTCTGAATGTGCGAATATAAAACCAACTTTACCTTTATGTGTAAGTTCACATACCCTGGGCCTGCCGTACAGGTGTAGTTCACTGTCAGAATGCAGTTGTTCTGCTTGTTGATGATCACCCAGGCCTTGTATAACGTTAGCTCCGTCTTTTTTTCCTTGTCTCTGGCTCGGCAGATCCTCGGTTTTTAGCACTACATAGTTTTGAATCTGGTAATCAGGGAACATTATTTCTACATGACCACACAGAACACAATTGTTGGCATCCAAACACTTGTAGGCCTTTAACTTCTCTCTTGTAAAATCCCTTGGAGCTTCACTGAGATTGTATATTTGGTCATTTCGTCTTATTCAATATCCATTGGGAGGGTGCTATTACAAATGGACCTGTCAGACAAACGCCGCTCACTTTAACGTTAATTTTGCTGAATCACTGTGCTTATCACTGGGTGACGAGCTGTTATAATACGCTGAAAGCATTATGTAAATGATATATATAATAAGTAATCAATATATCTTATTTGTAAGACAACAACAAACTCTGTACCCGATCAGATGTCATTCCCTCACTGTAATCGCTAGCACTCCCGTTTTTTTTCTCCCACCCCCCTGGGCGCGCATCCTGAATGTTTACAAACACGGTAATTGGTCAATACATTGTTCATACGTTTCTGGCTTTCATATCTGTGTGGTTTGGACAAACAAACAAACATACACACACACACGCGCACACACGCTTGCACACACGCACACGCTAACCCAAAACTCTCATGAATCATGCTGGAGATGTTTCCCGTCATCCGGAGCACATTACACTCATATAAGAGACCACAGAAATCCAAACCTCCATTGTCTGACACAGTTTCATCTCCTCTTCTGATTGAGTCCAGATGGAGACGAGTGAGAATGAAACTATAGTGCTGCATGATACTGAAAACATTGGTGATATGGTGATATTTTTATTGAGTACTGCAATGGCAATATTTCTTGCAATATAAAATTTATGCTATTTTTATTAGCACTATTTTAAAATATATATGCATGTAATGATCATAGAAAAATAAACGTAAGGAATAATCTTCTAAATAAATAAAAAAAAATAGTTACCTAAAGTAGATCAAACGTGGTAATTAATTACATTGTAAAGAAATTAAGGAGAAATTGTACTTTATGCTATTTGCTATGTTTTATTAATTCATTTATTCAATCATTCATTTATTCCATTCATTTATTCAATCTTTCCTGTTCATTTATTTATTCTCTTATTTTATTTATAGTAAGATGGGCTTATAATTGCATTTACAGGTTTCATTCATTTATTTATTCATTCATTTTATTTTTTAAAGAGTAAAATAGGCTTAAAATTTCAATTACAGGTTTTATTTAATCATTGATTGATTGATTGATTGATTCATTCCTTCTTTCTTTTAAGAGTAAGATAGGCTTGAAATTGCAATTATGGGTTTTAATTAGGGCTGGAAAATAATTCAATATCAATATATATCGCGATAGATTTTTTTTAATAATGGTGATATGATTTTTAAACCCATTTCGGGTATTTCAATATAAATTTGCATATATATATATATATATATATATATACATAATATCTTATTCATGTATCACTTGTCACTGAATGACTTTCAGTGCTCAGCCGTCAGAAAGAGCGTGATGTGACCTGCGTGATGACGTACATCACAGACACGCTGTCAGAGCTCAGCAGCACAGAAGTTGGTTAAGCTCCGTGACCCGTCGCAGAAAGTTTTAGCTACAAAATGAGTGCCCTGAATACAGATGTGAATGAAGAAGCTTCCACAACTAAGAATGCAGACGAAATAGTTGATGAGAGAGGAAAGACTAATGCAGTGGTGTGGAAGTGGTTCAGCTTTTTAAGTTCAGATAAACTTATAGTTTTGGTGCTCTGCAAATTGTGTCGGAGAGTGTTGCTGACTAGCAGCGGGAACACATCAGATCTGTTCCACCATTTAAAGCAGTTACTCCTGATAAAACATACTGAGAGTCAGAAGATGAGGCATCATTAAAGTTTAAGCCAACCTGTCGCCTCACCATCACCACCATCCACCTCCTCAACACCGAAACCAGCAGTGTCAGAAGAGAAGGCAATGAAGCAAACCCAGATGGCTATAAGGCGCCGTGTAGGATTTAAATCAAACTTTGATTATCCACAATCACTCGCATTTAAACCTATTCTATTGGATGTTCAAAACATGTATGAAACTTGCGCATATACATATAAACTTGATGCATGCATACACCCACATACACACGCACATACATATAAACTTGATCCTTGCACATACTCAATCGTCGCATAAAAGCCCAAATTAACACTCACATACACATAAACTCACTGGCATATAGCACTCGCGCACTTACAAAATAAAATTCACAAACATATTTATCAGGAATCAGGTTTGCAAAGCTTTGAAATAGAAAGAATATAATTAATAGAGCTATTAAATCTTTCAAATAATTAAAATGTGTTATATATAACAATATAAAATATTAGTCTATGGAGCATGTGTTGGACTTAAACCAGCGACCTTCTTGCTGTGAGGCTTAAAATTGCAATATCTTTTTCTACCCAACAATGTTCAAGGTGCAACCATTTAGTTTTTAAAATATTATGAATGAGTAGTCTGACAGTCTGATTGGCTGTTGTCATTTTCCACTGCTGTTTTGACTCCGCCCATTAGTGTTTATATTTTCATTTCAGTTTGTATAGCAAAAGTTTATCTTGGAGATGCAAAATTAGATGCAAACTATAGATAACTACGGATATAAATATTGCATATGCTATTATTGCGATGACGACCTTATTTTTTAAATATCGTGCAGCCCTAAAAGAGCCTTTTTGAAGGTGTGATGGAAACAATGGCTCTAAAATTGGTCTGTGCTTCCTTCAGCAGAGCATTTGAATGAGTTTCTATCTTTAAACACTCTTCCTTATCACCCACGTGTTCGCAAATGTTCGTATATACATCCATGCGTTTAACAGAAGCCACTCACAAAAAAGGAACAAACGCAATGACAGACAATGGCAGGTTTATCTGACAACCAGGAAGTACGATTTCTCAAACCATGTGTTATCATTTTACAGAGCACATTATGAAACTTTGTGTCCTGAAATAGCCGATGCGATCAAACCTGCCAGCAAGGATGATGTAGGGAATAATACTGTATATGAAGAGATAATTGATGTTCTTAAATAGTCTCTTCTGCACAAATATTTTTTAAAAATGTTAAATATTATTACAAGTTAAAATAGCTGTTTTCCACATGAGTTTTTGTTATGAAATGTCATTTATTTCTGTGCTGTAAAGATGAATTTACTGAGTCTTTAGAGTCACGTGACCCTTTAGAAAACAATCTTGATGCTAATTTGATGATCAAGAAATGGTTGTACTTTAGTTCAACACACAGGCATTTGTTTAAATAATAAGCTTTACTTTTGATCAATATAATGCATCCTTAATGAATAAAAGTATTAATCTCATTGGCTGTTTGGATCAATAATTTTATTAACTAATTTCTAATGACAGTAATTTAACAACTGTAATGACTACTTTATTGATGACAGTACATGAAATGTGACTAGTTATTTTGCAAGATACTAGTATTTAGCTGAAAGGTGAAGTGTGCATTTTTTTATTCGATACTTGACAATCACAACTGAAACATGAAGAGAGGGCGGGGCATAGACTAGCTCCTCCCCTTAAAAATTAAAACAACTGTCTCTTTAGTTTCATCTCTAAATGTTCGTATCACATAAAATCTGCAGAAACTCATGTCTGGTCCAAGCCCCTTCCCTGGAGAATTGTCATTCTATAGCAATTGCTGATTGGCTCCTGTACTAGAAGGCGGGGCTTTATTCACCATATTGACGATATTTAACAATCACAACTGAAACATGAAGAGAGGGCGGGGCATAGACTAGCTCCTCCCCTTAAAAATGAAAACAACTGTCTCTTTAGTTTCATCTCTAAATGTTCGTATCACATAAAATCTGCAGAAACTCATGTCTGGTCCAAGCCCCTTCCCCGGAGAATTGTCTTTCTATAGCAATTGCTGATTGGCTCCTGTACTAAAAGGCGGGGCTTTATTCACCATATTGACTGTTACACATTTCCCCATTCAAAAGTATACGAGTGACACGCAGTCTTGCTAACTATTTCCAATAAGAAGTAGCTAAAGCCTGCCTGAAAAGTAGCTAAATGTTTCCATATGACGTCATGCACTAATTTGCATATCAGCATAAGCCCGTCATGTCTCTTCTCTCTGAGGCGCTGTGTATTATATTATATTAAAACATTACATCCACATGCACAATAAGGTTCTTATTAAGTGGTACTGGCTTTAGCCATCCTTTAAATTCAGGTACAGACTCCCACTATTTTCTGTATTGCTGGCTGTACAATATCGATTGGGGCATGTTCAGTTTAAAATTAATGAGCAGCTACAGTAACTAAATTTTAACTGTGGTTACTCTTAATTAATTCACTTAAAATGTGAAATGTGTGCTACTGCTGTTGAAATTTTGCTGCTGTAGCTGTGCCTGGCTATTTAGACCTTATGTAGCCCCACACATGCACTCTGCTGATTGAAGCCTGCAGCCACTGCTCTTTTGAGTCACTTTTTAAAAATAAATGTAGCCAAATGAATGTTAAAAATGGCTAAATTCATTGCCAGGTGCTTTTTGTTAAAGTTGCTGGAGTAGTATGAAAATCTAGCAACTAAATTGCTAAGTTGGCAACACCGGTGACACGTCTTGTATATTCTATAGTCTTTGGTTGAGCTCAACTGCATCAAATGAAAAGCCAATGAGAAGAAGGGGGCGGGGCATGTCAGACACTAGAGAGCACTGGATTGGTCAGAGGTGAGGTGACGACAAAAATAAAATAAAATCATTGATGCATTTAAAGTGTCAAACTCTGGATGTTTATTTCTGGATTATATCTTCTAAATGTGAATGTTGTCACTGTTTTGGCACACACTAGATATCCTTAAAACTGATACTAACATCTTAAAAACTTTATTTTAATTTCACAGGATTTTTAAAGTGTAATTTAAAGGCCTAACTAGGTTAATTAAGTTAACTAGGGTCATTAGGCAAGCCATTGCATAATAGTGGCCTGTTCTGAACGAATCACTGGCACTACACTTCCTACACTTCAAGAACTGTACTCTTCCAGAGTGAGTAAAAGGGCTCGTAAAATCACTCTGGA
>CAIGQZ010032270.1:5086903-5102287 GCA_903798205.1 Danio tinwini | reverse complement strand
CACACCCAATACAGGAACCACACCCAAAACACTACAGAAGCCACACCTGAATTCGGAAGCTACACCCAAACTTTGCTTAAAGTAGCCACACCCCTAACACCCACAGAAACCACACCCAAAACACTATAGAAGCCACACCCAAACTCTGTTTAATAAAGTAGCCACAACCCAAACATCACAGAAACCACATCCAATACAGAAGCCACACCCCCAACACTACAAAATCCATGCTTTATGAAGTAGCCAAACCCAAAATCAACAGTAACCACACCCTCAAGAATAGCCCTACCCCAAACACTACAGTAGCCACACCCAACCTTTACTGTATAAATTAGCCACACCCCCAAACTCTAAGTATTAATAAGACGTAAAAGTTCATACTTGACCCATGATTTAATGTTTGCATCAGTGAGTGCATGGAGGACGTGTGTTTTCACACTGAAGCTTGCATGGGGACATATTTTCAGACGGACGGCTTGTATTTTTAGCGCAGCTGTAAGTCGCAGCGTTCACATTTCAGCTGGACTAAATAAATCAAAGTAAAAGCAGTTTCTGCAGGAGGACAGCTGGAGCGGACAAACACACAAACATGCCCTGCTCTCATGTTGGACTTTATTTTTAGCGTCGCGGCTCTCGTGTCTGTGTGTGACAGGATTGAGGTGTAATTAAATCAGTGCACCATCTGTGTGTGTGAGAGAAAATAAACAGGCACGGGCTCACATTAATAGATGATGATGCTTGCTTTACGTGCATGCAAAGCCTTCGTGAACTGAGCAAAATCACACTTTAAATAGGAAGAGCTCATATTGATATATAAACACATTTAATAACTCATTTCTATTTACTGAATTATTTTATCTTGGCCATGATGACAGCACATAATATTTCTTCAAGACACTAGTATTCAGCTTAAAGTGACATTTAAAGGCTTAACTAGGGTAATTAGGGTAAAGTTAGGGTAATTAGGCAAGTCATCGTATAACAGTGGTTTGTTCTGGAGACAATTTTAAAACTAATATTGCTGAAGGGGGCTAATAATATTGACCTTAAAATAGGTTTAAAACTATTAAAAACTGCTTTTATTCTAGCTGAAATAAAACAAATAAGACTTTCTCCAGAAGAACAAATATTAGAGGAAATACTGTGAGAAATTCCTGAATTTGTTCAACATCATCTGGGAAATATTTAAAAAAGAAAACACTGAAAACTGAACTGACACTGTTTACATTCACTATAAACTTCCATGTGAAGCTGCTTTGACACAATCTACATTGTATAAGCGCTAGAGAAATAAAGATGAATTGAATTGAATAGATGGCATCATAAAGACATATTCATGAATAATATAAAATAATAATAAAAGACATTTCCAAGCTGGAATTATTAATTAAAATTTTAAATGATTTATTCACTATAATAAAATCATTTAATATGATTCATGTTTATTTATATAGTGCTTTACACTGTAGATTTTATACAAAAGTATAATTCTTTTGTTTTACTTTGTGTATTTATATCTGATTTATATAATTCTTCATAATATTGTCTAAATGTCTCACTTATTTTCTGTTATTCTAAGGGATCCTTAATTGCTGAAATTTTACAGACATCTTCTTAACTCAGGTCTTTACACTGACTCAGTTACACTCAGAATAGAGTTTAAAGTATTATTACTCGTCTATAAATCACTAAATGGTCTAGGAGCTCAATACATTACAGATATGCTCACTGAACACAAACCTAACAGATCACTCAGATCTCTAGGATCATATAAACTAGAAACTCCAAGAGTTCAGTCAAAGCAGGGTGAATCGGCCTTCAGCTACTAACAGCGCCCCCTGCTGCTGGAATCAGCTTCCAGAAATGATCAGATGTGCTCCAACATTAGGCACATTCACATCAAGACTGAACACACATCTGTTTAGCTGAGCCTTTACTGAATGAGCACTGTGCTACACCCCACAGATCACACTATTATGTCTTTATATTCTTTTTTATTCTTTTATAAACTGTTTAACACATTTTCATCTGTTTTTATGTTTTGTTTTTTCTTACGCTTGTCTTTTTTATTCTTGTTTATGTAAAGCACTTTGAATTGCCGCTGTGTATGAAATGTGCTATAGAAATAAACTTGCCTTGCCTTAACTAATCTAGCTAGAAACCGATTGGGTTTATTGCCCATTTCAAAGAATCTTTGCCTTGCAAATAATATATCTTTATCTGCTTTTCTGGTGAATAGTTGATATAATTGGGCTCTGATTTGAGAGTTGAGCTGATTTTGAATAATGAAACTCTTGTTTTATTGTGTTCATTTTCTTAGTTTCATATAAATCTTTTATTTAAATGTCAATAACAAATCGTTACCTTGGAATATATCATTTTTATCAAAATTGAGTTTTTCTTATTAAATGACATCTTACTTACATTATGGGATGTTTTCTATAAGTTGTTTACATTTTAAGACTTTTTATCTAAAAAACAAATGTTACACACATACTGTTTGCTGTGGAATGCAAAAACCTTGAAGCTCAATATGTCAAAATCATTTACAATGCAGAGAGAGCCTTATAATGCAAGAAGACGAAATGTCAATATCAGAAAAATGAATAAAACAAATTCATTCATTTTCCTTTGGCTTAGTCCCTTTATTAATCTGGGGTCTCCACAGCGGAATGAACCGCCAACTTATTCAGCATATGTTTTACACAGTGGATGCCCTTCCAGCTGCAACCCAGCACTGGGAAACACCTATACACTCACATTCACACACATACACTACGGACAATTTAGCTTACCCAATGGGCTCTATGCACAGCTAGAGTTTTAAAGCCAACAATAAACTTCCGGTGAAAGCTTAATGTGACAACAGCATCGATGTTGTAATGTAATTACAATACATTCAGTTCAATAGACTTAAAGGGCACCTATTTTCCCCCTTTTTTCAGATGTAATATTAATATTATGGTTCTTCTGAGCGTGCCAGTTTAGGTTCAGTTCAAAACACAATTCAGATTTTTTTATTATAATGTGTTAAAAAGTGCCATTTTGGGGGCGTGTACACAGTTTGCTGTTTAAGGGGCGTGTTGCTTCACATGAAAATTAGTTTCGACTTCCCGCCCAAGTTAACAATGGGGCGGAGCCAAGAACTCCCCCGCTTTGTGTAATAGACAGGCAGACAGAGAGAAGCAACATGAGTGTACCAACCAGGTACAACCAGCTGTACTTGTACAACTCAGACACAGACCAAGCAGAGAGGACAAATCATTTGTGTCTTTGTATAGTTTTACAGCCAACTGTGTGCTAGTTTAAAGCTCCGAGGTTGTAGCCTACACCGAGACTAATAAAGCACAGTGAATTAACTTTGACTGAAGGGCATTATGTACCGGATGCACCGCGATACGGCGCGCACATGACAGTTGAAAGTATCGCACACTTGCAGCGTCGGTGTGTCACCTGTTAGAAACTTATGTTTAGAATTCAAAAAAGCATGCCACTGCGTGGCGCGACGCTGCGTGGCTCCGAGCGGCACTTCTGGTTGACCTGCTTGATGCACCGGATGCGCCGCTCAGAGCCATGACGCGGCACACCAGACGCGCACATTCGCATGTTATTTAAAATGAAACTATTCAGATAACGCTCTGTGGCGCGGCAGAAATATGAACAGTGTCCTGAGCAGGGCCAGCGCGTCCATAAAGGCGACAGAATAGTGAGCAAACCCCACGGTCGTCACTTTCACTCGCGACAACGCGAAATGCATGGCGCTGCGCGTCGTTAGTTTGTTATTTCCAATGGAGGGACGCGCACGTGAGGCAGCGCACTCGCACTTTCCAGCTGCACCTAGTTAAGATGACAGGGAGCTTCTGTGACCGCGGGAAATGCAAACCGCTGAAGTTTAAGGAAGACACAATGAAAAGTACACATGTATGCAAACCCACCAAAACTTACAAACACTGGCGGCGAGGAGAGCGATAACGTGGTGAATGTTGAGCCCAATGAGCCTTACATCTAAAAATAGAGCAAGGGTGTTTCTTTGGTGACGTCGCTTTGACTCACGCTGAAAATGGTGGACGTGAAACAACATACTGAGGATATGGTAATGGCCACCTGTCAATCAATATTGGTGGGCTGGGGGACCGCACTCCTACGTCAAGTTGCGGTCGATCTCAAAACTGCTCCAATTGGTCCACCGTTTTTATGTTGTTAAATTGAAAAAAAAGGACTGAGTGTGTTTATATCAGCCCAATATGACACTCTATACACTATACCTACACATATGTCTGTCCAAACAGCTTGAAAAGGAGATTTTTCACCATAGGTGCCCTTTAAGCATTCATTTAGTTGTTCAAGCATAAAACGAGATGAAAGACCGTTGTAACCTCTAGTGCAGTCAGTAGCAGCAGGCGAGCGCAAAAATTCCATTAATATTACTGGGGTTAAATAAATGTTCCTATTTTAAAGACATGGCAGGGGGAAATGGAATTCAATGCAGTGCTTCTTGTCCGATCTGAGACCCACTTCATATCATATATCTAACAGGCGGTGAAGATCAATGATTTTTAAAGAAATCAGATCCTTAACGTGACAATTTTGTAATGGAAAGATGGAAGCCCTTGGGCTGACAATTAAAAGTCTGTGTGCATATAGCCAAATCCCCTATAGCGCATGTGTTTGGACTGTGGGGGAAACCGGAGCACCCAGAGGAAACCCACGCCAACACGGGGAGAACATGCAAACTCCACACAGAAACACCAACTGACCCAGCCAGGACTCAAACCAGCGACCTTCTTGCTGTGAGGCCACAGTGCTAACCACTGCGCCACCATGACGCCTAAATAATAAATTATAAAATAATAATCAAATATATTTTCAAGCTGCAATTACAATGGAAAAAAAGATTAAAATGATTTATTGAATATAATAAAATCATTTAGTATAACTCTTTAGTTTAAATGTCAATAACAATTATCAATAGCAGAAAACAAACTAAAAGCATACATTTCTGCAATGCATGTAATAAATAACAATAATGCAACTAAACAAATACATTAAAGTAACTTATTAAATGCGTCTGCAAAATGCTTGAATGCAAATAAAAAATATTGCTTTCTTTATCAACTAGAAAATATGATGTATTCTTAGATGGCATAATATAAAATATTTATGTCACACCCAGTCCTCCATGTATGTTTGTTTTCGTCATGTGACCTCCACCATGTGTTCCTTTCTTCCCGCCATATCATTATGATCATCACCTTCACCTGTGTTCATCCCTTGTGTGTCATTATCATCATCATGTCCCTATGTATTTATAGTCCTTAGTTTCATTCAGTCTTGGTCTGGTATTCTAAGTTGGTATATGTCTTCACCCCATGTTCTTCCTGTGTTTGTCCATGTAAGTGTATTGATAATAAATATATGTGTTTCGATAATCCTGCGATCCTGTAACTTCCTGTAGTGAACCCAGGTGTGACCATCATATTTTAAATATAATAATTATTCATTACAATTAAAAACCATACTAATAATAATAAAAATAACTAATTATGTGGTTATTAATAAGCACATATTGAAAATAAGAATTTTACAACTTCTTGCAAAAGAGTTGCATTTAGAGCATTGTTTGTGCTAGACAATGCCCAGCAGGCACAGGACATCAACATCATGTTAGATTGACTTTGCATTTTGTTTGGAAATGAAAATTGGGTTAACGTCAGAACCAAACATCAGACCGACTTAAAATCAACCAATTATCAACGTCTGATGATGTTACAGCTTGATGTTGTGTGGAAGTTACCACTAAGACATCTATGAGATGTTGGATTTTGGTTGCCATACCTGACGAATAAATGTCAGTATTTGACGTCATATATGTTGGTTTAAGATGTTGACTCAACGTTGGGTTTTGTCTACTTTCCTAAACTTCATTTGACATTGCTACCGGACATCAAAATAATGTTTTAGACACTGAATTTTTTTTCACCTGACGTCACAACTGGAATCTAACCTAGTATTAACATCTTATGACGTTGTGTGCTGGGTTGGATCAATGAAAGATATTGCTTAAATTTCTTCATGTAAATACCAAACATAAGTCTGGAGTTTGAACATGTGGGATATATGTGAGCTGTGAGTCTTATTGTCTCATAAAATGATGTATAAGATGGCAATGCGAAATTCTAGCATTTGTTTTACAGGTGTAACAGTGTTAAAGAGCAGATTGCTTACTGGTGTCTGTCAATGTTTGCTCAACTGGTTTTCTTATCATGTTATGTGTAAACTTTGAGTCATTGATGCATTTTATTGAGTCCTAAACAGTGTGAAATCAGAAACGACTGTTTGAGGAAATGTCCTGTTGAGCCGGATTAAAGGGTGACTCAAAATAAAACCAAGAAGTTCGATAAAGTTTCAATTCAGTTAAATTCAATTCAAGTTTACTTGTACAGTGCTTTTCACAATAATTAGTGTTTCAACAGCAGCATTACTAAAGGTGCATGTTACTGCATTACAATCAAAATCAGAAAAGTTAGTGTTGTATTTTAGTTTAAGCTTAACTGAAATAAAATACGAACAATGCTTAATTTATTATATTTTAGGTAGTTAATAAGGAAAATTTAACAACCTACAATAAATACTTTTTAGATAAAAAATAAAATTGTTGTTTGATTTTGCCTTTAGATGTATTTCTCTGCATTTCGTATGCTTAGATGACATCAAAAAGACATTTCATCTAAGCTGGAATTCTAATGCACTTTACAAAATAAATATTGCTTTTAAAATGCTCATATGTAATGCACACATTTTTTATGTAATTTAAGCATATTTTTGTGCAATGCATGCAACAAAATTACAGTAATGCAATAAATACCCACTTCTGCACTTCATCTGCACTCTCGGAAATAAAGGTGCGAGAGCTGTAACTGGGGTGGTACCTTTCCAAAAGGTGCACATTTGCACTTAAAGGGTCCATATTTGTGCCTTAAAAGTATTAGTACCTAAAAAATGAAAAGGTACACTTTTGTAATTTTTAGGTACTAATATGTACTCCTGAGGTATTAATATGGACCTTTTACGTACAAATGTGTAACTTTTGCAAAGGTACTACCACAGTGACAGCTCTCATACCTTTATTTCTGAGAGTGTGCAAAATGCATGAATGCAAATGTAAATTACAGCTTTCTTTAAAAATGATAAAATATAAAAAAAATCTTCATTACGTATTCTAAGATGGCATCATAAACACATTCATGAATAATACATTTATATTTCCAAGCCAGAATTAAAATGCACTATGCTAAATACATACAGTTTTTTTATTGAATAAAATGACTATTGATGATACATTTATTTATAATAAACAATAATAACAAACTAAAAAGCATATTTTTTTTAAATGCATGCAACAAAAAACAACAATAATGCAATTAAATACTTACATATTATTTGCATCTGCAAAATGCATGAATGCTACTGTAAATTACTGTTTTCTTTTAAAATGATAAAATACAAAATAAATAAAAAAATAATCTGCATTATGCATTTTTAGATGGCATCATAAACATGCATATTCATGAATAATAAACATATATTTGCAAGATGGAATTAAAATGCCACTTTGCTATATATATATATATATATATATTTGCAGTAAAAACTCAATACATAAATTCACATAGAAAGTATATGTTAACTTTATATTGAAACATCTGTTTATATTTTCCAAAACAACTAACCACAGAGTTATTATAACCACATAGTTATTATGTATTTTTATACTTTATATGAGGATAATAAGCATGAGTTATGAATGTGACAAAAAAAGTCTGTGAGTTTCAGTATAGTAGAAATTCTGTAAATTAAACTGCACAACCCAAAAGAAATAAGGCTAATCTAAAGGATGCGTTGACTCTCTATAGAACAAACAGGATTGACGTTATTTTATTTGACATTTTTGCTTTTATGAAGGAAAAGCTTTGCTATGGATGTGACACTTTTCTGTTATGGATGTGACAGATGTGAAATTGCCACTTGTGTGACTTTAGTAAATCAAATCTAATAGTTTTAAACACTGACTCTAGAGATTCTTGAGTATTTCTAAAGTACTGTAAAATACTTGCTTACACAAAAAAATGTAGAAACGGTTTCTCTATTTTGGGGAAAACTTAGTTTTTTTTCATGGCAAGGTTAACATTTGCATAGAATTATATATTAAAATTTAAACTAATGATAATTCAAATATTTATAATAAACAATAATAAACTAAAATCATATTTTTTGCAATGCATGCTAAAAATAACAGCAATGCAATAAAAAAATATATATATATAATTACATTGCTGTTACTCTTTGCATGCAATTTTATAATTATATATAAATATATATATATCACATAATGCAACTCTAAATTGCAGCTTTCTTTTAAAATGATAAAATAAGAACAATATGAATTTGTCTGCATTATATTTTCATAAAATGATGACTATCAGCAATAAAAGACTTATAATAAATCTGCATTTAATTGTCAATCATCAATAGCAGAGATGTGGATAAAACAAACTGCATATTTTTTAAAAAGTGGAGAAAAGCATAGTTTTGCAATGCATGCAACAAAATAAGAATAATGCAAAAATAATAGTATTCATCTGCAAAATGCATGGATGCACATGTAAATTACAGCTTACGCATGCACATCCTTGTATTAGTCATGCACAACTTTTGCTTCATGCACCCAGTGATCAGCGGGAAACTGTATTGTGCAACACGTGCGCGCGCAGAGAGTGAGCGCGCGGTTGCATCATCATCATCAGACGCGCGCTCTGCTCTGCCCTCGGGCATGTAAACAGGAAATGTGAACTGCAGTGATGAATGTGAGCAGAGAGAGTGAGAAAAAAATGCAAACTCCTTTCATCATTCCAGTGTTTCCTGAGGCGAGCTTGGGGGAACAGAGCAGAAAGAGAGAGAGAGACTCGGGTAAACGCAGTTAAACTGGTGATGCTTTCCAAAGCTTTCATTCCAGTCCTGCTCAGAAAAACATGGCCTCGGGCGCGTGCCAAAATATTCATGCGCTCCTCCTCCCGAAACAAAGACTTCAAAGTTCTGGAGCAGAACGTGAGCGGATCAGCAAAAACAAGCTTATAGGACGACAAATAAAACACACTCCAGACAAGTTATTTTGGTGGGGGCTGAAAGGTGAAAAAGTGCCTGCAGTTTCTGTGGGTTGATTTAAAGGCGATTTCTGGTATTGCAGATACTAAAGCATCACTACATAATATATGCTCTGCTCTTATAAGTGTCCTATTTTAAAAGTGCAGTAGGTGATTGTCCTCAGAGCAGTGACGCCCCTAGAAAATGTTCTTATGGCTCGTTTCCACTGACTGGTACAGTACAGTACAGTACGAGTCGGTACGGGTCACCTTTATCAGGCTTGCGTTTCCACTGCTAAAAGGGTACCAATGATACTCTTTTGGTGAGCGTGGTGTACGACAGAAAGTTGCAGTCGACATCATTCTCGCTGGAGAAAATGTCTAAAGTAAAGCTGTACGGGTCGCTCACATATCATATGAGAAGCACTTCTCACAAAACAGATGCTTTACACACACAAACACTTCTGTATGAATGTTTATTACTAACTTTACTATGAACATGAGTTGATTATAACTGCAGATCAATGACAGTGTGAAATAGCCTACTGTAACGTCTGCAATTCATTCCTTTTCTTTTTGGCTTAGTCCCTTTATTAATCTGGGCTCGCCACAGCGGAATGAACCGCCAACTTATCTAGGATGTGTTTTACGCAGCGGATGCCTTTCCAGCCGCAACCTATATCTGGGAAACATCCACACACTCATACACTACGGACAATTTAGCCTTCCCAATTCACCTGTACCACATGTCTTTGGACTGTGGGGGAAACCGGAGCACCCGGAGGAAACCCACACGAACACAGGGCGAACATGGAAACTCCACACAGATACGCCAACTGACCCAGCCGAGGCTCGAACCTGCAACCCAGCGACCTTCTTGCTGTGAGGCCTTCATGCTGTGAGGCTACCTACTGCGCCACTGTGTCGCCACGTCTGCAATTATATAAAATAAATGAACATATATGAACACATACAGACCTTTACAGTCTCCGATATGTTGTCTTTGTGGCTGTTCATCAAGATGACGACAAGGTTCATTTGAGCCCAGATTGAACAGGGCTCGTTATTAAATGTTATTATATGTATATATAGTCTCTCGACTGTGTATGAAAACATGGCGGCTTCTTTGTTTTCATTCTGGCTTGTTGCGTGAGCTCGTGACGTATCTCTGTAAACCAATAGCGTTCAGCTGTGCGTCTAGCTCCGCCTTTTGGTACCCTTTCTCGTGTTTGGTATCCTTTCGAAAGGGTGCTAAAAAAGCGGTACGGTACAGTTGCCCTATTGATTTAGAAAATACTAACACTTAAACTTGGAATGATTAAAAATAAAAAGCATTAATGTAATGTACTGTAATGTGTATTTATATAGTGCATTTATTGTGTATGATCATACACCCAAAGCGCTTCACAATCATAAGGGGGGTCTCCCCACACGACCACCAGTGTGCAGCATCCACTTGGATGATGCGCCGGCAGGCACAGGACAACGGCACCAGTGCGCTCACCACACACCAGCTACTGGTGGAGTGAAAAGACAGTGATAGAGCCAATTTGGTGGATGGGGATGATTGGGAGGCTATGATCATAAGGGCTGATGGAGGGACTTTGGCCAGGACACCGGGGTTACACCCCTACTTTTTACGAGAAGTGTCATGGGATTATTAATGAGCAGAGTCAGAACCTCAGTTTACGTCTCATCCGAAAAACGGCGCCCACTGACAGTGTAGTGTCCCCTTCACTTTCACTGGGGCATTAGGACTCACACAGACCACAGGTTGAGCGCCCCCTGTTGGCCTCATTAACACCACTTCCAACAGCAACCTAGTGTTCCCATGTGGTCGCTCATCCAGGTACTGACCAGGCTCAGCCCTGCTTAGCTTCTGTGAGTCTTGGGCTGCAGGGTGATATGGCTGTGGCTAAGAAAGTCATCTCTCTTAGGTGTAAGATAGGTTGCTTCAAAGCATTTTTAGTTCAGTTTTAGTGATCCTCATGTTTACTATTGCGCTCCCTTCATAGTGCACTTTGAAAACATTGATGTCATTTTGAACACAGCCGTGACTCATGATGAAAGCTATAGGTGATCTGTTATTTAAAAGCAGGGTTTACGTTACGTCTCCAAAGCTTGTAAAAAACAAAAAACACAGCTTACGTTAATGCTTTTAATTTATAGTAGGTTATTTATGAAGTATCTGTATTGTGTACGACATGGGCCTGCTGGTTAGCACATTTCTGCAGTGTTTACATGTGTCAAATTGTAAAAGTAGACTTCTCAAAAAATAAGAAATAAATAAACAATATCCCACTTAATAATATTAATCATCATCAATAATATTAATATTAAAGTAAGATTTTTTTTCATTTCCTAATAAACAATAAATATTAAATTTTATTTAATAATAAAGAGCCTCATTTATTTATTAATATGATTTATATATGATTTTAGAATATGTGTTCGCTTTTGTAAGTGATTTTGTTTTAGAATAGAATATGTAATGTTATTAATAATATTTGTTAAGCAAACAGGCTCTATATGTGACGTTTACATATATTTAAATTAATATGTTAAGTGAGTGCATGTTTTTATCAAAACTAATATTGTATTTTTTATAAATGATGGGGTTCTTCTGTAAAGAAGCAGTTCCTTCACCCTGTTTAGAGCATCATTATGGGCGTTTTACATTATAACTAACGTGGTTCAAACGATGGATCTGCGACAGAGAAACTACTGGTTTTAGGAAACACTCGTCACTACATCGTTCTTTTCCCAAACGATGCATCATACTATGATAGTTCAGATGCGAGTTACGTCGTTGTTTGGGAAACGCACCCCAGATTGAGTAACTTTACATAGATATAGTAAAATTAAGACCTGTTTTAAATGATTTAAGACCTACAACACAATATTGCAGTCATTTTAAGACGTTTTAAGGCCTAAAATGTAGTTAGTGAAATTTAAGACATTTTACGACCCTGTGGACACCCTGTGTTTACATTAAAAAAAAAACAACAACATAAAGGGTATAGAAAGAGACTGGAACAGTATGTTCAGTCCCCCTTTCCACCTATAAAATATGGTCCCGTAAACAAACATCCATATGCATTTTTGTTTTCATCTGGAAACAGTGCGGTCTGAATCATGTGGCGTCGCGGTGGGAGAACGACACGTGTAAAACTCCAGCAAAACACACTGATTATGCAGCTCTGGACGCTGATGACACCAGAAAACAGCTCTTCTTCCCAATGATGACTATTCATGGATGCGTAATTATTGGATGGTGATATAATTTAAAGGGAGTTCAAAGGGTTTAATTGGTATTCTCGGATGCAGCTCGACGTGATCAATGCCTGTCTCTTCTCAAAGGCTTTAATCAGATCCGCGTGCAGAGCATCAATCCCAGGCCATCTGCAGTGGCGCGGGCAGTGCCAGGAGTCTCCTGTGCACAGACACACACATACACACACAGGAACTGAAGAGCAGGTGCGGATTAGCAGCGTCTCCTGCCTGGAAACACCACACTAGGAGGCTTTTGTTCACCTCAAAAAGCTTCAGTGGATGCCGCTGTGCTGGATATCATGCATGTGTACAGTATCAGCACTAGAAATACATGGTGTGTGTGATGGCCAGAGCGTCATGTTTACTTTTTTGGCCAATTAATGCCAAGCTGAGTTTGAGCTAATAGCTGTGTTTCCGTCCAATTAGAATTGTGTAATATTGCATATAACAGTAGTAAATAAAGCAGCGTTTCCAATCAATGAGAAACTAAAGAGAACTAAATCATCACTTCCCTGATAAACATGCACAGATATCACTGAGATGAGTGTAGTTGGGATTCTCCACTGTGATGTTTGTTCATCTCTAATAAATGAGTTGCACCTCAGAAGACGAAACGCAATAAACACGGTGGCTTTTAGAGGCATGAGACGGGAGCGCAGACAGATGCTCAGGACAGTTCTGGAGGGAATAATAATAGAAGAAGAAGAATACTGAAGCACTGTGATGACGGACTGACGGAGGACTGAGGCCTTTTACAATCAGCACAACAACATTACACATCTGCAACAATGGAAAGCTGGAAACATGAAGAGCTCCAACATTAATGACGCAAACACCCTCACACACACTTATATCTGTCCAGTCATCTGTCTAAAACTAAATCACATCACACATAATGATAAAAGTGTTTACAGCACAGTTTATGTGCATTTGTTTGATTATTTAAAGTTTATCCTACTAAGTTGTGTGCATACACTTTTTTTACGCAAATTTTCTAAATTTACACACACCATGGCATTCACACCACCGGTCAATTTTTTTATTATTAATTTTATTTAATAATTTAAATAATAATAATCTGTTCATCATTTATTGAATGTAAAACAAAATGTTAAATACTTATTTATTAAATATATATTTATTACTTATTGTATGTAGTTTCAAGTGAAAATATTACTCCAGTCATTATTGCTTTTATTCCTATTTCCATTATTAATAATAATAATAATAATAATAATAATAACAATAATGATTATTATTAGAGTGATTTCTAAAGGATCGTGTGACTGAAGACTGGATGAAGCTGAAAATTCATCATTAAAATAACTGGAATAAATTATTAAATTAAATGATGAACTACTTTTGAACAGTTATTTTATAGTGCAATAACATTTCACTATTCCTTGGTGAGCAGGAGAAGCTTATTTTAAAACATTTAAACATCCTACACTCTCAGAAATAAAGATACACAAGCTGTCACTGCGGTGGAACCTTTTCAAAAACTACAAATTTATACCTATAAGGTCCATATTAATACCTCAAGGGTACATATTCATACCTAAAAAGTACACAAGTGTTCCTCTTAATATATGTAGGCACTCATATATATACTTTTGAGGTACCAATATGGACCCTTCAAGTACACCTGTGTACATTTTGGAAAGGTACCACCCCAGTGACAGCTCTTTATTTCTGAGAGTGTACTGACCCCAAACTTCTGACCGGTAGTGTACATGAAGCATTTTTTTACGCAATATTCCAAAATGCACATAAAAATAGGAGCATGGAAACATATCCAATCATAAATATACATATACAGTATAACTGATTATAATATTATGAATATGTAATACAGTGCATCTGGAAAGTATTCAAAGCACTTCACTTTTTCCACATTTGTTTATGTTACAGCCTTATTCCAAAATGGATTAAATTGATTTATTTCCTCAACATTCTACAAACAATCCCCCATAATGACAATGTGGACAAAAAGTTTTTTAAATTGTTGCAGATTTATTACAAATAAAAAAGCTGATAAATCACATGTACATCAGTATTGACAGCCTTTAGCGTGAAGCTCTACATTGAGCTCAGGTTCATTCTGTTTCACTGATCATTCTTGAGATGTTTCAGCAGCTTCATTGGAGTTCACCTGTGCTCAATTCAGTTGATTGTACATGATTTGAAAAGGCATACACCTGTCTATATAAGGGCCCAGGGTTGACAGTGTATGTCAAAGCACAAACCAAGCATGAAGACAAAGGAATCGTCTGTAGACCTCTGACAGGATTGTCTCAAGGCACAAGGCTGGGGAAGGTTACAGAAACATTTCTGCTGCTCTGAAAGTTCACATGAGCACAGCGGCCTCCATCATCAGTAAGTGGAAGATGTTTGAACCACCAGGACTCATCCCAGAGCTGGCCGGCCAACTAAGCTGAGTGATCGGGGAGAAGGGTCTTAGTCAGGGAGGTGATCAATAACCTGATGGTCACTCTGTCTGAGCTCCAGCGTTCTTCTGTGGAGAGAGGAGAACCTTACAGAAGGACAACCATCTGTGCAGCAATCCACCAATCAGGCCTGTATGGTAGAGTGGCCAGACAGTAGACACTCCCCGTCTGGAATTGGCCAAGAGGCATCTGAAGGACTCTCAGACCATAAGAAACTAAACTCTCTGGTCTGATGAGACTCAAATTGAACTCTTTGGAGTGAACGCCAGGCATTATGTTTGGAGAAAAGCAGGCAGCGCTCATCACCAGGCTAATAGCATCCCTACAGTGAAGCATGGTGGTGGCAGCATCATGCTGTGGGGATGTTTTTCAGCAGCAGGAACTGGAAGACTAGTCAGGATAGAGGGAAAGATGAATGCAGCAATGTACAGAGACATCCTGAATGAAGACCTGCTTGAGAGTGCTCTTGACCTCAGACTGGGGCGACGCTTCATCTTCCAGCAGGAAAATGACCCAAAGCACAC
>CAIGQZ010032270.1:5066292-5078792 GCA_903798205.1 Danio tinwini | reverse complement strand
CGATATGGCAAAAATTTATATCATAATATATTTCTTAATTTCAGTAGATACGATATAATTCCGATATCGATATGGACAATATTAGAAAGACAGGAAAAAACTGCCAAGAACGCACACAATGGATGTCTGCACCTACAAATGTCTGCAAACTGAATTTGCAAAGTCTATAATACCTCCAGGCTCTTATAACTTAAAAAAAATAAAATAAAAACAGCACAAAAAAAAGAATGTTCACCTTTTATTTGTATTTAGCCTTTACAAACAATATTTCCAATAATATTTGCAATAGAAAAAGAGTTATTTGAGTATATTCAACATGCTTTAAGGGTTCTCTGTCTATTTATATTTGTGTATAATTACCTAAATAAATTAGAAGGTTTAACATAAAACTATTTCTTATATATTTTATATAGTCTTTATATAGACTAATATTTTATCGAGTATATGCAAGGATCGGGTTTATATGTTTGTGCGTGTGTTAATGTGGGAGTATATGCAAGGATCCAGCATGCATCAAGTTTATATGTAGGCTATATGCACAAGTTTCATCCTTTTTTGAACATTCAATAGTACAGGTGTATATGAGAGTAATTCATGAGTGTATATGCTCGTGTTGATAAGCGAAGCTTGATTTAAATCCTACATGGATGGTGGTGATGGTGAGGCGACAGGTTGGCTTAAACATTTACGATGCCTCATCTTCTGTTTCTCAGTATGTTTTATCAGGAGTAACTGCTTTAAATGGTGGAACAGATCTGATGTGTTCCCGCTGCTAGTCAGCAACACTCTCCGACATATTTTGCAGAGCACTGAAACTATAAGTTTATCTGAACTTAAAAAGCTGAACCACTTCCACACCACTGCATTAGTCTTTCCTCTCTTATCAACTATTTCGTCTGCATTCTTACTTGTGGAAGCTTCTTCATTCACATCTGTATTCAGGGCAGGGGCGGCAGAATAGTGAGGGCGGCATCCGCAAACCCCTTGGGTCCTCACTTTCATCCGTGACGCCCACTTTCATCCGCGAATCGGTCACTTTCTTTTTAACTTTTGGGTTGAGGGCGGCGTAATCGCCGTTTGCCCTGAGCACCAGATCAGCTTACTCCGGCCCTGTTTTAGGTCACTTATTTTTTAGCTACAACTTTCCGTGACGGAGCTTAACAAACTGCTGTGCTGTGCGCTGGCACCGTGTCTATGATGTACGTCATCACGCAAGTGATATCACGCTCTTTCTGACGGCTGGGCACTTAACCTCATTCAGTGACAAGTGATATAATGTATATGATCATATATAAATATATATATATGCAAATTTATATCGAAATACCGGAAATGGGTTTAAAAATCATATCACTGTTATTGAAAAAAAATCTATCGCCATATATATTGATATTGAATTATTGTCCAGCCCTATGTGAAATCCAAATGAACAATGTTTATTTTGCTAGGTCACATTGTTATTCTTTAGGTTATAATTCTCAAGCTGGATTCCTGGAGGGCCGCAACTCTACACAGTTTTGCTTTTACCCTAGAATTAAACACAGACTAATCAAGACTACCAGAAACTATTAACAGGTGTGAGTTGGAGCTCAACTGTGCAGAACTGCCTTCTGGGAGTTTGAGACCATTACTTAGGTGAACAATTATTCTTGCGCAAGTTAATCTCCTCTGATGATATCAGCTTGATGTTTCAGACACAATATTCTTAGCTACGCCCTGCTTACTGTTAAATTGATATCAGAGAGTAATGCACAACTCCCCGCCCTTACTCAATATTCAGATTTAGTTGGAAGAACATAAACGTACAGAAATAAGTCTCAACAACTTCTGGTTCACACTCTTTAACACATCTAACATTAACATGATCTGTTTCTGTGTGTGTAGGAGACTATGAGAAGGGTGTGGATCACCTGACAAACGCCATAGCAGTGTGTGGTCAGCCTCAGCAGCTCCTGCAGGTCCTGCAGCAGACGCTCCCTCCTCCAGTCTTCCAGATGCTCCTCACTAAACTGCCCACCATCAGCCAGGTGAACACACACAGAGACACAAACACACATGCTGACAGACACAGCTCAGACAAAAAAAACACACACAAACAAACTAACAAACACACATACATACAGACGCAGCTTAACTAACAGGCTGATATGTACTATCTGTGGAAAAACACGTACACAGGATTATTTATTTCCTTGCAATTTTGAGAAATCCAGGATTAAAATCCACAATCGCTGTTTTATTTTTTAAAGGGACACGAAACCCTCCTGTCTCAGCAGGGTGTTTTCACACCTCTAGTTTGGAAAAAGTCAGGAAAGTGGGCGATTAGAGACTTGCGTGTATTCCATGTCTGTACCTGCGAGTGCATCGTGACGTCTCTGAGTGTGCAGCATTAATTCATGAGAAAGACTTGGTTCAGAACAATCAGCGCTCTCTATTGTGTATGAGGTGCAACTTCATTAATATGCATGATAGAGCTTCAAGACTGATTTACCTGTTACAGTGTTCAGACCACAGAGAGACGTCATGCTGTGTTGCCAAAACAAGTGGAAGAACGAGAGTTTGGAGACAAGGGTCATCAGTGTTGTGCTTATTAATGTGCTGTAATGAAGGTTTTGTTTTCATTTTCCCGCTATGAGAGTGCAGCTGGATTACAGTGCACGTGACAGAAATGCGTTTGTAAGGAACATTGTTTACCCAAGAGCTTTTCTCATCTGGAAATGATGAAATCTGGATTTGCCGCTCGTCTCCTTTAATAAAGACACGGCTCCAGTGTGTGTTGATCGTCCTGTGTCTACAGATTTGGTAAGTGTGTGTGATCAGTGGTGTTTGTTCATTCAGATGGTAAAGTTAGTTGGTATGGTCAGCAGTGCTCTTTCAGTGTTTAAAGACAGATCTTAGTCAACATGATTGAGTTACTGAGTTTACAGCATGTTAATATCACTGCAATATTATACAGGGTTTCTGTGGGGTCTTAAAGTCTAAAATTTAAAAATCGAAATGTAAGGCCTTAAAAAGTCTTAAATTGGCTGTTCTAGGTCTTAAATATTTTTGCACAGGTCTTAATTTTCCGATGTCTATGTAACGCTATATCTAATGCTTATTTAAATTATTTTTTGTTGCTGTTGTTTGGTTTTCGTGGTGTTGTAGTTCTTCATTTCACTAGTCCAATTGTAATTTGCGGTATCACAACTACAAATGAGGCTGACATGAAATAGCCAATCAGCTCTCTGCTATAGAACTCCGTGCGCTTGGCGAATGTGACATCATTGCTGTGTTTGCGGACGTTCGCTTTGGGTGCGCTCGACATGGCGGCGGAGCTCATGTAATGTTTTAAGACTTGAGTGAACAGTTCGCGCGGCGCCGCGTTTGATTTGAGTTGAATATGAAACACTTTGAAGAGATTTTATCTGAAACAGGTACGACTGTACACACGTCTTCTTTATGATCCGTCCATGCGTGTTCATATATTGTATGTTTTTGTTTTTATTCTTGCCATAATAAAAAATATAATTGTAGAGCAACCCAAGGTCTGTTACCATTAATATTTAACTTTAATAGGTAGAACTGGTCGAGATATGAACAAATGCAAGTGGTGCATCATGTGTGCGATGTGGCGCCAAGCGAAAGTATAAATCAGACTTAAGATGTTTGTTTTTTCTGTAGTTTAATGGTGCATTTAACCTGTCTTTAGTGCTGTTTAATTTAAATACATTTATTTTATTACTAATTTAGTGATTTAGTATTTTCTCTTTGTGTATGCGTGTTTTTGATATTGTGATATAGGTCTTTAATTTAATACTTAATGGTCTTAAAAAGGTCTTAAATTTGACATTATGATATCTGCAGAAACCCTGTTATAGTACACTATTATAGATCTGCTGTAAATGCTGCTCTTCGAGTGTAAACGCAGCAATCAAACTATTATCATTGTGTAGGATTTTCGCCGCATTTTGTGACAGGATAGTCTATACACACACGGCTTTCTGACGCTACCTCCTGAGTGCATCTAAGTTACCGAGAAATGCAGAGGATTTTTTTCTCTTATTCTCTTTGCGGTATTAAACACTCCATTAAAACTCCACTCTCCAGTAGTTCATCCTCACATCTAATATCTGGTTTGTCACGGGGGACATGCATGAAATGTTCCTGAATAAAAGTGCCAAACTTCACTTAAAGTCCACTAATTAATAATTTGGCAAATAATTGGATTACTGATGTCCATGTAAACACAGTCACTGTCTTTCTCCCCTGCGTCTGTGTTTGTTTTGCCTCTGTGTAAATCAGCGCGTGCCCAAACGGAAACTCCCATTTTTATGCAAATCCTCTTTCTCTCCCCCGACACTCCCACCTAAACAGAGCTGGACACGCCCACTTTCCTGACCTTTTCCAAACTAGAGGTGTGGCCCTTTAAAATTCAAACTCCGAATCTCGTGAAAGAGCTGTGCAGTTAACATCCACGTCAGTGCGATTTAAATCTACTATTCTTTACATTCTCCTGCAGCGCATCGTCAGCGCTCAGAGTATCAGTGACGACGACATCGAGTAGCAGGAGCGCCAGCAGCTGTATGACATCACTTCCCGTCTGTCCTGAATCTACAGTCCCGCCCCTTTTCCATTCACAAACAGCGAACGCACAGAAGCGGATCTAAAGCAGCATCTGAAGAGGGGAACAGAGGTGAAAGACATCAGTGTAGTGTATGAATTTGAAGGCGTTTCAGTGCGTTTGAATGACAGAAGACAAGCATGACCCGCTAACACTCATCTATTTTGAGTCATTTGATTTACTAACTGTGTTGAGTTTTGGAAATCATTGAATACGCAACTGGTGGAGGCTTGTAGACCTGATGTTCACACTGTCTGTAGTCTGTGATGGGAAAATGGAGGAGTCATTTGTCTGTGTTCATGTATTTAAGTTATTTTTATCGGCTGTGAGACGTCTGATGTGATGAAGCACATTTAAAGGTGCTCTGAGTTTCCTCTTTTTTAAAAATCCAAATAAATCAATGTTGAAAAATCACCGTGTTCAATTCATTTGTGCCTCCGGCTGTGTAAAGAACAAAGTATTTCATAAGAATACTCCTTTCATTTAGATCTAGGATGTTTTATTTTAGTGTTTCCTTTATTTTTTTGAGTGGTGTATTATTGCAGTGTTTCCCAACCCTGTTCCTGGAGCCACACCAACAGTACATGTTTTGGACGTCTCCCTTATCTGACCCATTACCCTCAGGTTTAGAGTCTCTTCTACTGTTCTGATGAGTTGATTCAGGTGTGTTTGATCAGTGAGAGGTTGAAGATGTGTACTGTTGGTGTGCCTTTAGGAACAGGGTTGGGAAATGCTGTATTCTTGATTATATCAATATATTAGTAATTTATTATTTAGCGAAAGATGATGTGGTGCATAAAAATTGACAGTATAACTACTAGTAAAAAAATTTCCTCAGAAAATAATTAAGCAAATATATATTTAACTGCCTATTTAATATACCTTTTAAATAAAATAAAAAGCGTGTCCCTTGTGGCAATCTGTGAGGGTGCTCTGGGAGTATGGGGTCAGAATCGCTCTGTTAAGGGCTGTCTCATCCCTGTATGAAATGAGCGGAAGTTTGGTTCGCATTGCTGGTGATAAGTCCGACTTGTTTCCAGTGCATGTTAATCCGGCAGGGCTGCCCTTTGTCACCAGTTCTGTTCATAATTTTTATGGAGAGAATTTCAAGGCACAGCCTTGGGCCGGAGGGGCAACCACAAGATTTCCTCTCTGTTATTTGCAGACAATGTTTTCTGTTGGCTTCAGTGAACATGGACCTTCAGTATGCACTGGGGTGGTTTGCTGCTGAGTGTGATGCGGCTGGGATGAGAATCAGCACCTCCAAGGCCATGGTGCTCCACCGGAAACAAGTGGCTTGCCATCTCCAGGAAAGTCTTTACCCCAGGTGGAAGAGTTCAAGTATCTGGAGGTTTTGTTCACGAGTGAGGGAAGAATGGAGCATGAGATTGACAGGCGGATCAGTGCAGCAGTAATGCGGTCAATGTACCAGTCCGTTGGGGTAAAAAATGAGCTAAGCCGAAAGACAAATCTCTCGATTTACCGGTCAGTCTACGTTCCTACTCTCAACTATGGTTATTTAAGCCTTTGGTCATGACTTAAAGGATAAGATCTCTGATTTAAGCAGTCAAAATGAGTTTCCTTCACAGGGTTGCAGGGCGCACCCTTATAGATAGAGTGAGGAGCTCTGACACCCGGGAGGAGTTCAGAGTAGAGCCGCTGCTCCTCCACATCGAGAAAAGTCAGCTGAGGTGGCTGGGGCATCTGTTTTGGATGCCTCTTGGATGCCTACCTAGGGAGGTGTCCTAGACATGTCCCACCGGGAGGAGGCCTCGGGTAAGACCCAGGACATGTGGACTATGTCTCTTGGCTGGCCTGGGAACACCTCAGAATCCCTCTGGAGGAAGTGTCTGAGGAGAGGGAAGTCTGGGGACCCGGTCCCCGATAAGCAGAAGAAAATGAGATGAGATAAATAAGATTTTTAAATATCAAAGATTTAGATTTTTATAGTTTTTTTTATAAAAGTTTTAGAATTTTATATAAAGATTTAGAATTTTAAATATATTTTTGAAAATATATACCCAAAACAAGGTATTCCAATACTTTAATTACAATATCAATGTCTAAACATCACAGTTTAATTCATTTATGTGATTCCACTAATAATGAAATATTAACCCCTTAACTGTCACCAAAACATGTTCAGTATAATATAATATTAAGTTAGTATAATAAGGCTTAAAAATTTGAGTTTTTATTTCTGGCGACTGAAATTTTGATGGATATTTTTGAGCATCTGTAATTTATTATTTAGTGGCATTATTATTAATATTATTTGGTTGTAAAGTGAGTGCTTTGCTGCATAAATGTACATAATAAAATGGACAGAACCAATTTTCTTAGAAAATAATTAAGCAAATATACTTTAAAATGCATCTAAATCATTTAGGAACTTGTGTATATATATATATATATTCCTTTTTCAAAACAGTTCAGAACAAAACAACAATAAAAAAATAAACATTTTTAAAGGTACATGGAAAGACACAATACAAGTGTCAAAGGTCACCAAATACAATCTTATTTACAGTCGTATTTATCATTGATGTATGTTGATGACGTATAAATGTTGCTATATAAAATTTTGTTAAGGGTTACGTATCAAAGAACAACATGCTCCAAATATATATACTTATGAAGTAGAATCACCACAATAAGATTAAAACAATACATTTCTTCTCAAACATTTACCCCAGTATGCAGAAATGTTCTAGGCTTGATGTCTCAAGGAAAATGTCAGAACTTCCATGTCATACACCTCTTTAACATCATACCATTCGCCTACAGATGGAGGATCTTCCTTGAGCCATTTCTGTGTAATTGCCTTTTTGCTAGTTATTAGTGTGTTAAGAAGATATGTATCATTTTTGGGTATTTCTGCAGAGTAAATTCCCATATTTAGTTTTAAAATTACATTCCAGATTCAATCCCATTGTTGCATTTATCTCTGAATTTTATATATTTTTATTATCAAAGATGTAAAGATTATTTTAAATGTATTTAGAAAATCTACAAAAATGGCAAAATTTGTGTTTATACAACATATATTTGCATACAAATATTTTTGAAACTAAATACTCTTTGCACATCTGTAGTTGGTTATTAATGGGCAAGGTTATGTGGCTGTAAAGTGAGCACTTTGCTATATAAATATACAAGAAAAATGCAGTGAATTTTTTTTTTAGAAAATAAATCAGCAAATACACTTAAATGATTAAATTACTAGGAAATTTTTAAATATAAGATTTTAATTTTTTTATATTTTGAAAACAATAACGTCTAAAAATCAGTGTTAAATTAATTTGCTTCAACTTATAATAAGCATTCATGTTTTAAACTGTAATATAATATTATAAAGCATCATTTGAAGATGAATAATTTGAGTTTTTATTTCTGGTGACTGAAGTTTTGATAGATATTATTGAGCATCTATAATTTATCAATCAGCAGCGAGATTACTTAATACAGGGATGCTTAAACTGGAGGGCCGCTGTCTTGCAGATTTTAGCTCCAGCTTGTCTCAACACCTGCATGGATGTTTCTAGAAAGCCAAGTAAAGCCGCAGTCACACTAGAGTTTGAGCTTGTGAAATTCTGTCGTACGGTGCAGCATAAAGGGGGGCAGGATTAAACAAGATAAGTAGACATTAATAAAGCGAGCGATTGCTCCATGTTTTACATTTCTGTTCAGAGAGGTCATGTTTTGATCCTGGATTGAATTCGCAGGTCAGAGTTCACCAAGCTTCAACTTTGCACCGCAGCAACCTGCGAAACTCCGACGCATGACCCTGCGTTTCCGGTCTGACACATTCGCGTGAGTATGAATGGAAGTCTATGGGGAGAAAAGTCCAGTGTGACCACGGCTTAGGAGCTTGATTAACTGATCCAAGTGTGTCTGATTGGGGTTGGAACTAATTTTTGCAGGACACCGGCCCTCCAGGACTGAATTTGGACACCCCTGAACTTCTATTTGAAAATGTGGCTGAAATTATTAATTAAAAACTTTCTTTGATTTAATTTTCTGAAATATTGCAGCAGAAATCTGACAAAGCAAAGATTAAATCTATAACGTCGCTTTGTTTATTGGACTTTAACTAATATTTGAAAGTTGTTTATTCATTTTGGGTGTGGATGTGTATATGTATGGCATAGTTATTTGTTTACTTCAACTACTGTTGAATACCTTTTGAACATTGTTTTTTTTATTTTGGGGAATTTATAAACCAATCAAATGGTCTAATTAGACAATAATTCAACTTTAACACTGCTATGCAAGAAACTAAATAAATCTTAAACCTTTAAAACACTAAAATGCAACAAAACATTGAATATTTACAAACATTTCTAGTTGCGCATCTTACAGTCTCTAACTGTAATAATGAATATTAACCAAGTCTCTTTACAGCATAGTCAATGAATAAATATGTCGGTCACTGATGTTTCAGCTTCCACAGATATTATATAAATCATTCGCTTTGACAAACCTTTGTAGCTTTCATTAAAAACTCTGATGTTACCAAGTGAAACAGTGCCATCAGCTTACCTGCGCATAGGACGCCATTCAGGGCCTGAAACCACAAAACAGACTATCTTAGCTCTGAGCTTTCATAAACAGCAGGAAGTAGTTTTTTATCTCAGAGTTTTCACTTCTAATCTGTTCAGAAAGCTGCTGAAAAAACTTCACTGAGGAAAAGAGACTCGATGTGGAAACGATGCACACAAATAAGCCCCACCCTGCTAAATAAAATCCAGCTAATGGCTCGTTTCCACTGAGTGGTACAGTACGGTACGGTTCGGTATGGGTCACCTTTATCAAGCTTGCGTTTCCATTACAAAGCGTACCCCTTTTGGTGGGCGTGGTGTACTACAGAGAGTTTCAGTCGACGTCATTCTCGCTGGAATAAATGTCTACAGTAAAGCTGTACAGGTCGCTCACATTATATGAGAAGCTCTTCTAACAAAACAGATGCTTTAAACATATTAATACTTGTTTATAAATGTTTATTACTAACATTTCTATCAACATGATTTGATTATAACTGCAGATCAATGACAGTGTGACAGCCTACTGTAACGTCTGCAATTATATAAAATAAATAAATAAATGCAACATATATGAACACACACAGACCCTTACAGTCTCTGATATGTTACCACTTACAGATAAACGACACACAGCATACATTAAGTCCTTATTTGAGTTCAAAAACAACACGCAACATATACAGTAGCCCACAGTCAGAGCTAACCTCTCATCTGTGTCTGTAATCTTCAGCAGCACATGTAGCCTCTGTTAGAGAGTAACTCCGTCATTCCCAGTTCATAATAGTCTAAAAGGTGATGATAAACATGGCAGATTGTTCAGGTTGCTGAAACTATTTGCTCCTGTCGGAAATCCTTGTAATCCTGTCGGGCTTCTCCTTTTTTCCGCGCTTCACTCTCGCGTTTGTCCTTTTCTTTCTGAATGGATCAGATGTCGAAGACGCTTCATTAATCACACACACACACACGTTATTATTATCAGCTCAAGAAGTTTGTTATATCAAATCTAGACGCGAACGTGAGCTCCCTGGAGAAAGCGAAAACCGCTCGCACTTTTAGACGGCCTCATAAAACAACAACAGGACACGGCAGATTCTTGGCTTTGTGGTTGTTTATCAAGACAACGACAAGGTTTGTTTTGAGCCCGGGTCATCCATGTATCGTTATTATATGCATATAGTTGTCTCGGCTGTGTATTTAAAAACATGGCGGCTCCATTGTTTTGATTCTGGCTAGCTCCACGAGATCATGATGTATCTCTGTAAACCAATCAGCGTTCAGCTGCGCGTGTAGCTCCACCTTTGGGTACCCTTTCTCGTCTTTGGTACCCTTTTGAAAGGGTGCCGAAAAAGTGGTACGGATCGGTTCGGTACGCTTTTGACAGTGGAAACGGCCATAAAAGCGTACCGACCCGTACCGTACCACTCAGTGGAAACGGGCCTGTAGAGGGGTCTTGGCCATTTCCAGCCTGGTCTTAGCTGGTCAGACTGGAAAATGACCAGCTAAAACCAACTTGACCAGCCTGGTTTAAGCTGGACATAGCTGGTTTTGGCTGGGCTCCCAGCCTGGCTAGAATGGTCAAGCTGGCTTTAGCTGGTCATCTCCCAGCCTGACCAGCTAAGACCAGGCTGGAAATGGCCAAAACCCCTCTAAATCCAGGCTGGTTGACCAGCTAAAACCAGCCAACCATCCTAGGCTGGTTTAAGCTGGATTTTTCAGCAGGGCACCCAGCCAGCATAATCCGGTGAACTTGCGTACATTAAAAAAATCGCCATGTATAAATTCTGTTTTGTTTAAGAATCATTGATCTTCACTGCCTGGTTGATATACAATATAAAGTGGGTCTCAGACCGGACCAGGAGCACTGCTTTAAATGACATTGTTCTGAACGGTGTCTTTAACATATGGACATATAACCCCAGTATTTTCAATGGAGTTTCAGCGCTAGCCAGCTGCTCTTTCATCTCGTTTTACGTTTAAAATGAAGTCTATTAACGGATTATATTTTAATTACATTACGTTATCGATGCTGTAAAAGAAACTGTATGAAATTGAACGGTCACATTAACCTTTCTCAGGCCCATAACAGCCTATTAAATGAGGTGGTTCTTTTTTCTCAAAAAGTGGACATATTTACAGTGATTCAAGGTTCAAGTACTGCATTTTAGTGACATTTAAGCACTGATTTGTGCTGGATTAGCTTGTCGGATGATTGATGCAACAAAAATACTTCCTACATTTCTGTCAAAGTGCCTAATCATACAATTATTGTTTACAAAAATTGTTTATTTACAAGTGTGCATTTAAACTAAGTTCATTCATTCATTTTCTTTTCGGCTTAGTCCCTTTATTAATCTGGGGTCACCACAGCAAAATGAACCGCCAACTTATCCAGCATATGTTTTACACAGTGGATGGCCTTCCAGCTGCAACCCATCACAGGGAAACACCCATACATTTCTATTCACACACATACACTACAGACAATCTTACCTTTATACAATTCCCCTATACTGCATGTCTTTGGACTTGTGGGGGGGAACCGGAGCACCCGGAGAAAACCCACACCAACACAGGGAAAATATGCAAACTCCACACAGAAACTAAGAAAAACTACGAAAAATCCACCGTGCTGCCTTTAAGTTATTACAGTATTTTATATATTTTATAATGAGATTAGTTTTAAAAATATGAAAAAATGCTTATTTTTAAATGCTAATTTATTATCATCCATCCTAAAAACAAACAAAAAGTGTGAATTTGTTAAAACCTGTTTTAAATTAAAAACTGTATATGCAAATAACCACTGGCCAGCTCATTTGCTCAGTCAGGATTTGTCCATTTTAAATATTAAAAGCCTTCTCCTATTGGTTATTTTCACAATTCATGATGGCATACTGTCAATGATGGGACAAATGAGCTCATATAGGGGCCATGGATGGGAGACCACATGGGAAAGCTAGGTTGCTGCCGGAAGTGATGTTAGTGAAGCCAGCAGGGGGCGCCCAACCTGCGGTTTGTGTGGGTCCTAATGCCCCAGTATAGTAACGGGGACTCTATACTGCTCAGTGAGCGCCATCTTTCGGATGAGACGTTAAACCGAGGTCCTGACTCTCTGTGGACATTAAAAAGCCCAGAATGTCCTTCGAAAATAAGTAGGGGTTTAACCCTGGCCTGGCCCACTGGCCTCTGTCCATCATGGCCTCCTAACCCTCCCCATATCATAATTGGCTTCATCACTCTGTCTCCTCTCCACCAATCAGCTGGTGTGTGGTGTGCGGTCTGGCACAAAATGGCTGCCGTCGCATCATCCAGATGGATGTTGCACACTGGTGGTGGATGAGGAGAACCCCCCC
>CAIGQZ010032270.1:5039049-5057512 GCA_903798205.1 Danio tinwini | reverse complement strand
TATATATATATAGTAGGAAATGTCATTGTTTTAATTTTTTTGTTTTAATACATATGTTTAAATTTTCTTAAAAGTATTTTTTTAATACAGATAAAAGACTGTTTAACTCAAACGTAAAAGAATTTAAAGCTTATTTCAACATAAGGATTTAATGTAGGTTTTTTAATGATGTATTATTTATTAATTACATTTTTTGAAGTAACTTACCCAACATTTATTAAACTGTAAACCTGCTGTTCTTCAAATCTGATTTTAAAGCTTTTCTGTAATTCAACCCTGCGTCCTTAAGATTTATATTATGCGGTTACTACTGTGGAAAACTCCTACCATTTGAGAGCATCAGTGGCTGATTCTTCCTCTTTAAAGACGATGTAAGCATTAATATTCTGTTTCTTGGGATGTACTTTTCTCCTACAAACAAAAAGGGGGGAAATGTAGAAATTGCAGTTTAGAAAAACACTGATAACTTGCACTGGTGGAAAGTCATTTCAAAACAAACGTGCATTAAATATTTACAGACATTATAAAGATGTATTTTAGTCCCCTAAGCCTACAACCAATAACTAACATTTAACAGTTTTCAGAACAAAAAAAAGTTATTATATTCTACAAAAGAGCACAAAAGTAATCTGAACGTAATCCAAAAGTAATCTACAAACGAGCACAAAAGTAATCTGAATGTAATCCAAAAGTAATATACAAACAAGCACAAAAATTATCTAATTGTAATCTACAAAATAGCACAAGTAATCTGAATGTAATTCAAAAGTATACTTAATTTAATCCAAATTTAACCTACAAAAGAGTACAAACATAATCTAAAAGAAATCCATAAAAGAGCACAAAACTAATCTACAAAATAGCACAAAAGTAATCTGAATGTAATCCAAATTTTACCTACAAGAGCACAAAAGTAATCCAAATGTAATCCAAAAGTATACTTAACTTAATTCAAATTTAACCTACAAAAGAGTACAAACATAATCTAAAAGTAATCCATAAAAGAGCACAAAAGTAATCTACAAAATAGCACAAAAGTAATCTGAGTGTAATCCAAAATAATCCACAAATGTAACCCAAATTTAACCTACAAAAGTAATCTGAATGTAATCCAAATTTAACCTACAAAAGTAATATGGATGTAATCCAAAAGTAATCTACAAAAGAGCAAAAGTAATTTGAACGTAATACAAAAGTAACCTACAAAATAGCACAAAAGTAATCTGAATGTAATCCAAAAGTAATCTACAAAAGAGCACAAGTAATCTTAGTGTAATCAAAAAGTAATCTACAAAAGAGCACAAAAGTAATCTGAATGTAATTCAAATTTAACCTACAAAAAAGCACAAGTAATCTGAACGTAATTCAAAAGTAATCTACAAACGAGCACAAAAGGTAACTGAACATAATCCAAAAGTAATATACAAATGAGCACAAAAGTTATCTGAACATAATCCAAAAGCAATCTAAAAAAGTAATCTTAATGTAATCCAAAAGTAATTTACAAAAGAGCACAAAAGTAATCTGAATGTAATCCAAATTTAACCTACAAAAAAAGCACAAGTAATCTGAAAGTAATCCAAAAGTAATCTACAAACGAGCACAAAAATTATCTGAACGTAATCCAAAAGTAAAATACAACCTCAACTATGTTTGACGGTAATTGCTTCAGTGAATTCTGAACATATTTCAGATGAAAAAAAAAATGTATTCTGGAAAATGTGGCATTTACATCATAATCAAATCTACCAAACTCCACACTTAACAAATGAAACACTCACTGGATGGCAGCCACTTTGCGGGACATCGTTGGATCTTCCCGAATCTGTAAAGCATGAATGCACAAACTATTTATGTTTTTTCTGTTCTTTTACACGACAAAGGCAATTTTGTGGACTTAAAATGCATGAATTAAAAAAACAGTTTCCAAAAGGAGAATTTCTGAACACACCACCATTATCAATTGCACGTAAACACCCAAAATGATCATCTTTGAAAACAGTAACATCACATATATAATGCATTTTAAGCATGTATACATGCACAATACGGCAAGCATGAACAAACACAATAATAAAACAATTATTGCTATGGTCAGTATTTTTTATGTCCAATGATTTGCCTAATTACCCTCATTAAGCCTTTAAATGTCATTTTAAGCTGAACACTAGCATCTTGAAGAATATCTAGTCTAATATTCTGTGCTGTCATCATGGCAAAGAGAAAAGAAATCAGTTATTAGAAGGGAGTTATTAAAACTATTATGTTAAAAAGCACTTATGAAACAAACTTTAATTAAAAATTCACTGAAGGGTAATCATTTTATGGGAAAAACTTTAAAGTTTGTTATCAATGTATCAGATGACGCACCACTGAACGAAAGCGGACCGACTCGATGGATCCAGACTTCTTGAACACAGACAGAAGATTCTGCAAAACAAGATGAAAACACAGTCAATAACGATTCACCAGGCTGAGCTTAATCTGCAGAGTTTATCACTGAAGCACCTGCTGTATTATCAATGAAGTAATAAATATATTTGTAGTCAAACAATCTTGATTTAAAGCACCCTTATTCATGTACATATTTAATATTGTGTAAAAAACAGAGCTTATAATCCAGCAGTGCGCTTCAACAGACATCTGTATATTGCTAGTCGTTGGCTCCTCATCCTCGACAGAGATTAGAGGATTTTATTTTGTCCTTGCAGTTGTTCATTCATCATTCAATTAATCTTTTTCACTGAATTTATTTTGAATAAAATGTATTTTTATAAATTTTCTTATTCTTCTTAGAGTGGACATTTGATTATTAGACAGGACCCATCAATGATACACCTTTATATTAGGTAGGAATCAAATTTATTCCTTGAAAATCATGAATTGAATCATGAAAAATATGGTCCTAAACAAAACTCTACCCCAAAAATAGTGAAGAGTGGATACTTCATTTAATTAGTGTATTAAATAAGGGATTCAGCAAAATGTACTTTTGTTTAAAACAAATAAATAACCAATTTAAGATGTTGATGTCTGTTAAATGCACGATAACAGCCTTGTGAAAAGCGTCCATAAAACACTACAGATATCTATTTTAATTAAACACCCTAAAAAAAATGGGAAGAAACATGTGCATATGATAAACCTTCTTCTTGCAGCTGGATGGAAGATTTCCCACAAACACCGTTCGTTTCATTTTGAGCCGTTCCTCCGCATTAAACTTGACGGTTTTCTTGTGTTTGGTGGGTCGCTCTTCTTCTTCCTCTCCTCTGTCTGCACGTTTGCATTTGACTTTCTTTGCACTCGCTTGTCCTTCATCATCTGCGTTCTGTAGAGCGCTTTCCCTGCAGATTTCAACAGTTTTAATTTACATGCATTTTTCATTACATTGATGGGCGATTCTAGAATTGCGTGAGTGTATTTCAATATACAGTTGCAGTCAGAATTATTAGCATTATTTTTTTTTATTTGCATTATAAATGATTTTATTTTGCCTTGTGTCTGTTTTAGAGTTTTATGTCTGTTCTAATAGTTTTTCTTTGGAAATATTTTTCAGATTCACACTGTAAAATGTCTGTGCGTGTCAAAATCGTGATTAAAATCAAAATCAAAATGTTGTTCAAGAAAATTAATACAGGTTTCTTTTGCCCATATCGAAGAGCCCTATTTAGTAAGGGTGTGACAAGATCTCATTGGACGAGATCTCTCGAGATAAAATCACGATGATATTTCTCATCGAGGTGAAAAGTTGTCTCGTGTGTAGATGTTATCATGATGGAGCGTGAGGGTAAAATTAGCATTGAAGATTGGAAGCAGGATTGAATTTAAACCGCAAATCAAGTGCTTTGCACACACCTGGTAAGACTGGCCTCTGTGTTGCACATCACTCGGTTGGGCGGGCGGGTGTGACGTAACCGCTTTTTTTCTCACCAGCCAAAGGGCTGCTGCGTTATTCATGTCCAAGCAGAGGCTGCAACTATAGCCACTCAAATCAACCATGAACATTACCACGCGATGGTCTGACACTTTAGATGTGCTGAAAGTGGCATTATTGAAGTGCAGTACATATATGTAAACACTGAAATCAAACTATTAGGCTACCATAGTGTAGGACTTTTAGCCGCATTTCGCGATAGGACAGTCCACACAGCTGTTTGACAATATTCTCTGCACCTACACACATCTCTAAGCGCGCACACACATACTGAACTGCTGGAGACTCAACACACACACCCGCCTTCATCATTACCAAACACTTTATGCTGTACGTGAAAAGCTTTTATATGTGTGATGTACCACAAGTGTTTAAGCTTGTTCACGAGAGAGAACGAGAGCGCACCATCCACCACGTAACCAACATTAAATAATACTGTTGCATACATCACATGCAGAAATCATGCCATGGACATTACATCAAGATGCCTACTGCTTTAAAAAGGCCTAGATTAAAGAAAATGGCCAAATGAGAACGTTTTTTGTCATAAACTACAGCAAAACAACTTGTCAAGAAGAAAATAAATAAATGAAACCATGTGAACTGAATAAATACAGGAATGAAGAAAAAAAAGAGCGCTTTATTATCAGCTGTTAGTCAGCGCCCGCTCTTTTTTTCTGGTCATTGTGCCTTTTGCCGTGTGCTGTGTAATTGCAGTCAATCGTGTACGAGTCACATTTAAAAGATGATAAATGTAAGCAGGTCATCAAAAAAAATCAGACACTGTCAGAAAATCCCAATTGACCATCAAGATCTGCAATGTAAATACTCTCAAATGCTATAGGAGAAAAGCCTGTCAGTAGAGTTTGCTATTTTCTATGAAAATATTAACAAATATTTTGCAGTGTTTGCATGTTCATTGCATAGAATTAAATTTAAACTAATATAAAACTATTGCATACATAAAATTATGGGAATAATTATGGAAATTGTATACATAAAAATGGAAGTAAATGCATTACAAGTTAATTAAAAAACACCTAAATTGTTTTGCATTTTGTGATTTATTTATTTATTTTTTATATAAAAATCTATTTTCCATTCATATATTAGCAAAATATTTGAATTCTAAGATTATTCCGTTGATATTAATCATTAAGGATTTCTTTAAAATAGTGTAAAAAACTAGTCTGGCCTCGTCCTCGTGAACCCAATCTCGTGTCTTGTCTCGTCTCATGGAGTAGGCGTCTCGTCACACCCCTACTATTTAGGATTTACCAACAGTAGATTAATGATGCGTCAACTCTGTAACTGTGATATTTCACTCAATTCACTGTTTAGAAGCAGTAATATGACGAACAGGCATATTTTTCTGTTTTAGACATGTCGTAGAGTGTATATTTAAGTTCCATTACTTTTCCAGATCTGGAATATAACAGTTTTAACCTAAACCATGTTTTATAAGACTTAGGGCTGTGCAAAAATATCGATACATCTAACTATCGCGATAATTTCTTTTACGATAGTGTATCGATAGTCCAACTTCAAGTATCAATTCAGGTTGTGCCAAACGACCTCCTCCTCCGCTCCTGTAGATGTCACTAACTCGCGATCAACAAAACGCCAAGTAGTACAGTATCAGAAGTAAGCAAGAGTGAGCATGGCGGAAAATATAAAGGTGCCTCCAGCTTTTAGAGCTGACGTGTGGCTGCACTTCAGTTTTAACGCTATTAGGGTTGGGTCAATAGACGATGCCATCGTCCATCGCTGATGGCCTATAGACATCATGATGCTGAGGCGGCATCGCCGATCCTCTGCCCCTGTTGCAAACCCATGAAACACACACACTCAGGCCACGCTTACACTGATACAGCTTAGTTTAAAATGGCATTTTAAAACGAAAATGATCCACATCCACACTGACGTTTCACCAAGCATTTCTGAACAGCCCTCCGTCTGCTGAAAACGCACATCATGTGACCACACACACACACGCACGCACACACACACACACACACACAGATGCAGCCGCACACACACACACTGTCATGTGTTCGTCTGAGCTCCAGAGAACAGTGCACGTCGGACAGTTTATCAAGGATATACCAATGCATCGCATCTCATTATAAGTTAGTTGTTAAGTTAAAGGTGATATTTAATCTTGTCTCAATTTAACGACTCTTCAGTCTTTTGATTCTCTCAGGTAACGTGTCACAGCATCAGTACACTGCTTCAGTGCGGAAACAGTGATTGACAGGTGGTAATGTGTGTGTAACTTATCTTTATTTATTTATGATTTGGTTATGAGTAAAACAAAGGGCATGCGGGCCAGGTAGTTGATACGGTAGGCTACAAATAATTAATTCCTTATGAATTTATGAATTATTCATAAATAATTAATTCACCAACGCCTATGACGACGATGCCATCGTCCATTGCCATGTTTCACATTAGACATCGTACGATGGCAAATTGGTCAACATAGCCCAACTCTAAACGCTATACCAGGGGGTACTGAATTAGACAAAACAAATGCCATTTGTAAGCTTTGCAATATACGAAGTTCTCTGTTCAATCACACTGTGCAGTTTTAGTGAATTGGAATGGATGGAAAATAAATTGGATTTGGAATTTTAATTCGTCTGCCGACTTTATCAAGTTGTCAATATAATGTGACACATACTAATACAAACTATTGCAATATATCACAATATTTATTGAATCGTGATATATCGCGATATATTGTACCGTGACCCATGTATCGTGATATACATCATATTGTGAGGCCCTTGCCAATACACAGCTCTAATATGACTGTGAAAAAGATGCTGGATTACCTGTCCTGGATTTTCTTCTCAGCAGCTGAAGGAGTCTTTGTTTTTTTCTTCCGTTTCTGAACATGATCTTTGCCCTTGACTGCTGCATTATCAGACACTGCAGGAGTGAATTTAGGCTCAATCTAATGAGAAAAAACACAGAAGACAGATGTCATACATGAAATACATACATTCCATACAAAGACGTGAATTAGATTTATGCACAAAACTGGAATATTGCATAAAACAATAGTGAATAAAGCAGCGTTTCCAGTCATAAATAAAATCATCACTTCCTGATAATCATGCACAGACATCACTGAGAGGAGTGTAGTTTGCTGCACTGTTGGGATTCTCCACTGTGGTGTTTGTTCTCCTCTAATAAATGAGCTGTGCCTCAGAAGACGAAATGCAATGAACGTGTTGGCTTTTAGAGGCATGTGACGGGAGAGCAGACAGATGCTCAAGACAGTTCTGGAGGGAATAATAATAGAAGAATAATACTGAAGCACTGTGATGACGAATTAGATTTTTTTGCCCACATGTGACTCAGATCTGTTTTTGTCTTGACAGTGTGAACAGCCCAAAACCGCATGGAATCTGTTCTTTTAAATTCAGATTTGTGCCACTTTCATATGAGTCTTAAATCAGACACAGATCTGATGTTTAGCAATGCGAGCGCAGTGTGAACGGTTATGTTGGATTTCATGTGACTTTTACATAATCTTTGATCGTCATGCGTCATCATTCTGTGCTGCAGACATCATCTACTCCTCAGTAGCATAGTAGAATAACACACAGGGCGATTACTTCACCACAGAAAGTTGGCTGTTCATTTAGAAAAAAAATTTAAAGCAAAACTGCTGCTTGTTAACCAGTTCTGGATGATCGCGAAGCTAAAGAGCATCGGGGGTGTTGTGGATAGGAGATCCGTGTGCAAAGGAGAGGACACTTTCATTTTAAAGGGGGAATTTTCTCTCAGAGAAAAAAAAAGGGCAGGTTTATAACATTGTTTATAACAAAGTAAAATGAAATAACTCTGCAAACAGAGACAAACCATCTTCGCCTTCACAGTTCAGTCTGCGGCTGCTTATTAACCCTTGATGAATTTACTACACCAGTGGTAAGAAATGGCTCGTTTTCACTGAGTGGTACGGTTCAGTATGCTTTTTTTGGCCATTTCCACTGTCAAAAGGCGTACCAAACCGAACCGTACACCTTTTTCAGCACCCTTTCAAAAGGGTACCAAACACGAGAAAGGGTACCAAAAGGTGGATCTAGACGCGCAGCTGAACGCTATTGGTTTACAGAGATACGTCACGAGCTCACGCAACAAGCCAGAATGAAAACAAAGAAGCCGCCATGTTTTCATACACAGCCGAGAGACTATATACACATATAATAACATTTAATAACAAGCCCTGTTCAATCTGGGCTCAAATGAACCTTGTCGTCATCTTGATGAACAGCCACAAAGCCAAAGAGAAGAGCAGATTTTACCCTGTTCCTCGTAGTTTTTTACGAGCCAGTCTGAAGCGCGAGCGGTTCCACTTTTGTGTTTGCGCTCGCTGTGCGTCTATATTTGAAATAACAATCTTCTTGAGCTGATGATAATAACGTGCACTTGATTATTGACGTGCTTTTGAAACCTGATCCTGTCAGAAACTGACAAACGCGAGAGTGACGCACCAAAAAACAAAAGGAGAAGCCGGAAAAAGCACATTATTATTATTACAGAAAACGTGAACAAACTGCCATGTTGAACTATTATCATCACCTGCTGGACTATTATGAACTCAGAATGATGGAATTACTTTCTAACAAGAGGCTACACGTGCTGCTGAAGATTACACACACATTTAATCATGAGAGGTTTGCACTGACTGTGGGCTCTATTTCATGTTGTTTTGAAGCTAAATAAGGACTAAATGTCTGCTGTGTGTAGTTTATCTGTAATCGGTATCATATCGGAGACTGTAAGGGTCTGTATGTGTTCATATATGTTCATTTATTTATTTAATATAATTGCAGACGTTACAGTAGGCTATTTCGCACTGTCATTGATCTGCAGTTATAATCAACTCATGTTCATAGTAAAGTTAGTAATAAACATTCATACAGAAGTGTTTGTGTGTGTAAAGCATCTGTTTTGTGAGAAGTGCTTCTCATATAATATGTGAGTGACCCATACAGCTTTACTTTAGACATTTTCTCCAGCGAGAATGACGTCGACTGCAACTTTCTGTCGTACACCACGCTCACCAAAAGAGTATCATTGGTACCCTTTTAGCAGTGGAAACGCAAGCCTGATACAGGTGACCCGTACCGTACAGTACTGTACCAGTCAGTGGAAACGAGCCATAAGACATGCACCGAAGTTGCCATAAATCACAAATGATCAGTGTTTTCAATGAAAAGAGACTTATTTGATGTTTCAAATGGCGAAATACACATTAGTAGCAGCAGAACAATCCTTTACAGTTCATGAAATACACCACGGTTGTCTGTGAAAAGGGCATTAATTAAGCTTAATCTGATAACATGCTTACACATTGTGTGTATAATTAGATATTCTGTGCTGTCGGTAAAGGCTGATTTATACTTCTGCGTAACAAAAATCAGATCTGAGAAAAAAATCAGATTTGAGCACTAAGTCTTGCAGTGTGAACGTAGCCTTCAAAGTAGTAAACTCAGCATCATGCCAGTCTTCAGTTAAACTTACTTTTAGTGGAGGAAGGAACACTAAAGTATTTGCAGATGAAGTGGAGCCGAATAAAGAAGACAGCGCTGAGGATTTGTGTTTTTCTGGGAAGAGGCTGCTGGACACCTGACCGACTCTATAACCTCCAGCATCGCCATCGTCACTGCTGAAAGAACAAGAAAACGGAATAACACAAACAGAGCAATGCACAATACAGTATCAAAAGATGCAGTTTAGGGCTGCACAATATATCGTTTCAGCACTGATATTGCAGTGTGTGTATCTGCAATAATCACATCGCAAAGATATGCAATAGGGCTGGGCGATAATTCGATAATCATCACGATAGATATTTTTCGATAAAATGATAATGACAGTTAAATAATATTTACGCACTATGCATAAAGGCCGATTTATACTTTTGCGTCAAGCGCAAGCGTATGCGATAGGCTGGTTTATGCTTCTGCGTCAAGCGCACACGTATGCTACGGCGCAGCCTATGCATGGACGCATAACCTCTCGCCGTGGCCGATGGCGACGTTGACGCGCACCACTCAAAAAATGTAACACGATTGGACAGCTTGGTAGCGCTGACGAGTGTGGGCGGAGGTGAGAGCCGCGCGCCCGATGCAGCGAGTGTTTACAAGTGTGGAGTCCTGTGAAGGAGCTCTGGATGGAGGCTGTTGTTTTGTGTTTACCTTATAAATAAAGTTGTTGCACGTCCGCGGGTTCCCACCTCAAAATGAGCGAGTTTGAGCCACTTGTACATTAAGGAAGTGTTCAGAAAAAACTAAACACCAGCAAAAAAACTCGACACAGAGAAACATAAACACCTACTGCCAGCTAGTGTTTCGGAAGTGTATTGCAGAAAAACAGAAACAGCGCACAGAAGTATAAATACACGGCTACGCGCGAGGCATACGCCGTGGGTTACGCCGATCACTTGACGCAGAAGTATAAACCAGGCTTAAGGCTGCGCAGGCATTTTGCAGCCTGCCTTTCCGGATGCCTCATGCAGTACAAGTTTACAGCCATAAAGTGTCTGTTGCACTTGGAGGAGTAAGAAAAAAAATAAGGTAAGAAATGTCACAGACATTGTTGAAGAGAAACACTACTTAGTTTTTTGCAATCAGACACAAAACAGAGCAACGTGCACTGCAAACTGCGCAGACGACTCGTGTCTTCAAAGGAGGGCGTGTGTGTTAAGATGTCTGTCAGATGCTTCTCCAGGTAACCACCCGCATCTTAAAGTTTCAGAGTTTAAACGCAAGCATCTGCAAAAGTACGGCAGAGAGTGGGAGTAAACAAATACCTGGCAGCAGTGTGATAGAAATTGTTATCAAGCCAACTGGCACGATTTGTTGGAGAGCGTTCTCTGTGGCTCATGTGCCACAACTTGCCTCCGGAGAGCAGCATTCCCGCAATAACAGAGATCACAAAATTAATAATAATAATAATAATAATTCCTGACATTTATATAGCACTTTTCTGGGTACTCAAAGCGCTTTACACAATGGGGGGAATCTCCTCATCCACCACCAGTGTGCAGCATCCACCTGGATGACGCGACGGCAGCCATTATGCGCCAGACCGCACACCACACACCAGCTGATTGGTGGAGAGGAGACAGAGTGATGAAGCCAATTATGATATGGTGAGGGTTAGGAGGCCATGATGGACAGAGGCCAGTGGGCTGATTTGGCCAGGATGCCGGGGTAAACCCCTACTCTTCTTCGAAGGACATTCTGGGATTTTTAATGACCACAGAGAGTCAGGACCTCGGTTTAACGTCTCATCCGAAAGACAGATCAATGCAAAAATCAATGCACAGTCAGACACACAGTTCTTTGTACCCCAAGTCTCTCCCGAAGCAGACATGGTAATGACAGTGACCCAGTCTGTGACAATCTAGCTGGGGTCTTTTTTTTTTTGTAATTTACAGTTTTCTACATCAAATAAAGACCAGTCTATGAAAATAATAAAAATATATGTATTTCATATTAACTGAGTAAAACCATGTCAACAACTGAAATCACAGTGAAATGAATGGCTACAATCAATCGAATTCTCAGAATTAGATTTGACCTGGTTTCCCCCCACACAAATGTAAAGAAAATAAACTAGTAAATTGCAACTTTCTAAAAGGCTATTTGAAAACTTTACTAGCTAATGTTTGTAGCTAGTTTATGTATGTGCTGTTTCCATGTTTGGATAGCTGCAAATAATGACAATTATTTTAGCCAAAATCTGTTATCAATACCACCCTTTAAAATTAGCTTGATTAGTATTTTCTCCTCTCCTCTTAGTCTACGTTTACACTGCAGGCAAATGTGGCCCGAATCTGATCCTTTGGCCCATATGTGACTCAGGTCTTGACAGTGTGAACAGCCCAAACCGCATGGAATCTGATCTTTTCACTTCAGATGTGTGCCACTTTCATATGTAGTCTTGAATCAGACACAGATCTGATGTTCTGCAATGCGAGCGCAGTGTAAACGGTTATGTCGGATTTCATGTGACTTTTACATAATCTTCGAGCGACATGCGTCATCATTCTGTGCTGCAGACATCATCTACACCTCTGCAGCAGTAGAATAACACACGAGGCGATTACTTTACCACAGAGAGTTGGTCGTTCATTTTGATAAAGATTTTGAAGGCAAAACTGGTGCTTGTTAACCACTCTGGTTAATGATCGGGGCACGGGATGATCGCGATGCTAAAGAGCGTCGGGGGTGTTGCGGAAAGGGGATCCGTGCACAAAGGAGGGGGCACTTTCATTTTAAGGACGAACATTATCTCAGAGTGAATAAAGGGCAGGAGCTCAAGCACCCAAACCCCCCATCTGCACGTGTCTGTTGTTTATAACCAAGTAAAATAAAATAACTGCAAATGGAGATGTTTGCAACTTATTTTAGGTTGCAAATGGCGAAATACACATTAGTAGTAGCAGAACAACCCTTTACAGTTCATGTAATACACCACGGCTGTCTGTGAAAAGGGCAATAATCATATTAAGCATGATCTGACAATGTGCTTCATACAGTATACACACTGTGTGCATCATTAGACATTTTGTGCTGTCCGTAACTATACTTCTGCGCATGCGGGTCAGTTCACGACCATGATCTGTTCACACTGCAGATCTGATATTGGCCACATTTATAACAGTGTGAACAGCCAGACAAAAACATCAGATCTGAGAAAACATCAGATTTGAGCACTAAGCCTCGCAGTGTGAACGTAGCCTAGGTTACAGCAGCTGAGTTAACACATGTGTACCACACTATTAAACATGACATCAGCTATAACAGTGCTGCAGAGTTGTAAAAGACAGAAAGACTGACTGCATCTGATCTGTTTACACAGATTTTAATAAAAGACAGTTTATTTTAATGTCCGAGTGTTCATACTTTCCTGAAAACACATTTTAAGTTGCGATTTACCATCACTGGTATGCTATATGGCCCATCACTAGGGATGTGGCATTGAGGCAAAATTGGTTTTATATTCACACATTGGGACATTCTCCTTGATAATATATTTTCACAGAAGCATTATTTGCATGTTCTAAATGGTGAAATCCTATTATCAGCCAATGGTGATCCAAGTACAGCAGTATTCAGTCAGTTAAATAGAGCTAATGTTGTTCTGAAGACAACCCTAACATCCTATTCTCAGACCCAATATTCAAAGTACCATGGTAAACAATATAGGGAGCGATTCACTGAATGAATGTGCCATATATGAATGTGCCATATAAAACCAACTTTACCTCAATTGAAAAGTGTAGCGGTTCATTTAAAGGGGTAGTTCACCAAAACTAAGGTAAAGTTGGTTTTATATTCGCATATTCATTCATTTTTGGACAGTGATAACGAATGACAGGGTCTCTATATTGTTTATTACGCTACTTTGCAATGGAATCGCATGTAAATATGACTTCAAAACAACATTAGCTTTATTTAATTGACTGAATGATGTACTTTGATAGTCCTAGGATGCTAATCAGAGATGGGAATTAACAAAGTACAAATACTTCGTTACTGTATATAAGAAGTTTTTTCTGGTATCAGTTCTTTACTCCGCTACTTATTTTTGACAACTTTTCACTTTTATTTTTTACACAAATATCTGTACTTTCTACTTCTTACATTTTTCATACCACAGTTGTTACTTTCGTTTTCATGTTTCAGGTGGCGCGATCTATATTATTTCTTGTCATTGCGCAATAATATGAGTGCATTTTTTATGCAGTCTATTTTTCCTCATTGTGCGCCTGTGTGCTGCAGCACGCGGCTTCTTCAAGGCTATCACGCACCGTACATGGTCTAGTTCATGAAAATTACTATGAGAAAGGCTAGGATTACTACGCAGTGACAGAGGGAGTCGGCGAATTTAACATGACTGATGCTGCCCTGTTTACATGGTAATAAAACACCTGTTGCTTGATCGGATCACAGGTAAACGAGACATTCCAGTCAAAAACATGCTGTTTAACTGCTTAAACCTTTTGTCTACTCACGATCATACTGCACAGGCTTTCTCTGGTCTTTCAATCTAAAACCGCGAAAAATAGTGCTTTTTGTCAAGATTAGTACATTTAGTACTAAAACAATCAAATACTTTATAAAAAAATGTATGCATTGCGGTTTATTTCCTTTATTCCTGATGAGTTCATATCTCCTAATACAGAATTTAGGCAGTTTTTATTGACTTTATGATTTTACACAGGCCTATACTGTTGTCTTTAATAAATAATTTAAACAAATATTTTACAACAACAAAAGGTAACTATACTGGGCAATTTATGTGTGTTACCCGTCTTACCTGTGTATGTTGCTTTTAGCATATAATAAATGTATTACGGTTTTTCTCAGCCACTTTGGCACATTTCTCAAATCAGAACTGAAATTTGTAAAACAGCAGGACTAAGTGCATTTCTCAAAACAACACGTTTAAATAGCAAAACACCATGGATTACCTGCAAAAGCCAGTCTCCTGCTCAAAATCCTTCAGTTCATCCTTCAAAACTAAATTTCTGTCAGTGAACATGTTAGTGGCGTCAGAATTACATGTTCTTGTGTCATTGTATATGAATAAGACTCAAATTACTTAGTAGTCATGTTGTCAATATCAGTGTACTCTGGAGGGCTGTTCTGGTGTAAACTATGGCAATATTTTTGCTGTTTGTAATGTAATTTGTTGCCAGATCATGTCATTGTTATACAGACTGAAAAAGAGAGCACCTCATAACACAAAGAAAAAAAAACTAAAGTAGAAATGTGAACAGGACGACCTCCTTTTAGACCTTCATTAGAAAAAGTCAAGATTCATCTGGGAGTAATGTAAAAAAAATGCATTATGACTAAATATTAAGACAGCTTGTTCAGGCATTTGAATGATTAAATGTTGTGGGAGTATAAAGAGAGATAAAAATAATACATGTTGATCAACATGACATAAGCAACTGATAATGTCAAAAACATCAGAGAATTGCACATAATCATTTGCATGGATGAACAAAAGCTTTTGCAACTTGTTCATAATGAGAAACTGCTTTACTGATGTGCACAAGTGACCTGATGATGATCTGAAGATTAAACAGGGAGTTTAGACCTTCAATTGTGATCTGAAAAATGAACCAAAGTGACTGAGATAAACTGTAACAGAATTAATGTTCATCCATTAAAGGGCACATAGGTTACCACTTTTTCCAGATTTAATAACAGTCTTTTGTGTCTCCAGAATGTGTCTGTAAAGTTTCAGCTCAAAACACTCATCAGATTTTTTATTATACCTGTCATAAGTTTTCATTTTGTAGCATTTAGCATCAGCTAGCAGTTTTTGTGTACTGCGCCTTTAAGGCTAGTCCTTCACGCCCACCGTTTCCACGTGCCTGGCAGCAACTCCCTCGGCTGCGTCAGACAACAGACAAACACGAAGGAATAAGATCTCAGGTAACGTTTGTGAGGAAAAACTACAGTAAGAACTTTACCAATGAGTATTTGATGTATGTTGTGGAGTTGCAAGGATGAGTCTCACACAATGTCGTTACAAAGTTCACGCACACACACAAATACACACACACAGCGCTGACAGGCACACACACAGACAGCGCGCGTTTAGCTTTGCACTGTTTTTACACGCAAATGTGACAGAATACAGGTTAATATCCACTGCTGTATGGATATCTGTTACATTAATGTGCAAAATAAACCTGATTTAACGTCCACAAACTGAGATTGAAGCATCTTTTATTATTGTTCTGACTTGCGGCTGTGTTGATGAAGTAAGCTGTAGTAAATGGCTGTAATTCATTACACACATGCTCTGTTTTAAAACATTTTAAACTTGTCAAACTCACTCTTGATCACATTTTATGATGATTGATAATCCTAGCAAACTGAACAGACTTTTTTATTTAAGGTTGCTTAGTGTGCGCACGTCCTGGTCCTGTGTCTGGTTGATATGATTATACACATTACTACGGAGACATGTTAATATGCAGCTGTCAATCAATATTGGTGGGCAGGGGGACCACACTCTTACGTCAAGTTGCGGTCAGTCTGAAAACCGATCCAATTGGTCCACCGTTTTTATGTTGTTAAATTAAAAAAATAGGACTGGGTGTGTTTATATCACCCCAATATGACGCTCTATACACTATACCTACACATATGTCTGTCCAAACAGCTTGAAAAGCAGATTTTTCACCATAGGTGCCCTTTAAATAAAATAACCACAATACCTGAAAAAAAAAACACTGAAATAGCGGGTTACATATGAGAGCTGCTCTTTGGAGAGAATAAGCAGCTTTAACCTAATGCAAAAAAATAGTTTGCAGTCATATCTGTTAAGTATTTATTTTAGCAAAAGAAAAAATCTGTATATTTTGGACAGAATTCAGGGTAAAATGTAAGACATTATTTATAACGATAGACAGAGTGTATCAACATGAATGACAGCTGATGTTTTGTCAAGATGATTACCTACCTATAGGTACTCACTCGCTATCCTTCAGCTTCGTCCCTGATTTATCAGGGGTCGCCACAGCAGAATGAACCGCCAATTATTCCAGCATTTGTTTTACGCAATGGATACCCTTCCAGCTAGGCATGGGACGATAACAGTTTTCAAGGTATACCGCGGTTTGGAAAAGTCAAAGTTTTCATACCACCAAAATTTTCTTTAATACTGTTCCTAAGGTATGTGTAGGATTTTTTTATTTACATTTTTTTAACAACAGCATCTCCAGCAGAAAAGATATCCAAAGATGCCATTTTAAATTGTAAATAAATCTGTGTTTTTGAAACTATTGAGGACAGCAGACGTCAAGGATTCATTTTCATTATTTGGCCTGGCACATTTACTGCTCCAAAATATTATAAATGTTTCTCATAATAACATATATTGTGTTCAAAGGGGGAAAAACATAGTTTTTTACACAGACATTTAAGTAATCACAATACCGTGAAACCGTGATCATTTTTATCCAAGGTTATCATACAGTCAGAATCTTATACCGGCCCATGCCTACTTCCAGCTGCATCCCAGTACTGGGAAACACTCATACACATTTACACACACATAAACTACTGCAAATTTAGTTGAATTATTATTCGCCTATACCGCTTGTCTTTGGACTGTGGTTGACATGAGTACTTTTTCCTTTTGTACATTTTTCAGGCAGTACTTCTACTTTTACCAGAGTCGCTTTAAACATGAGTATCTGTACTTCTACTTAAGTAAAGGATGTGTGTATTTTGCCATCTCTGATGCTACTATGATTTGCCTGATTAGGAGTACTTTTCTGAAATGTTATTATAAAGGAGAAAGTCCAACTGTGTGGATATAAAACCAACTTTTCCCCAAGTGGATGTGGCCCCGCTGCAGTATGCGTCGTTTATTTTTTGTATTAAAAGTGGTAACCCTAGTTGTAGATGCTATAATATATGTAGTACTATACACTATATGGTTCGATAAATTACGCTATTGACTATAAATTACTGTAGCATAAAAAACTCCTTGCAATTCCAAAACAATCATGATGTTCAATCCTTCATAGCGGATGATAAAACGTATAAAAGCAAACAAACCTCTTTTTAATATCCTTCTTCATGTTGTCACTCAGAGCGCATGTCCATGTGAAATGATCTAGAAGATATTATTTCGGAAATGTTCAAGTAATTAAAGTTACAACGGCGTGATGAAGTTTCACACATAAACACGTTTATTACGCTGCCACGCGCATGCGCAGTTTTTCTGTCTAATGGGAAACCACAAACACTCATAATCAGTTCCTATTGAGAAATATTCCTCGATTAGCACAGCAAAACACGCGTTCCTTAATGCACAATAACGTTTATAAATCACTCTAATACTTTTAAGTTTTTAAAACTGAAATCTACATGAACTCAAGCAACAGTTAATGTTAACTGTTAATGTTTCTCATCGGCGAAGCATTAGGCGCGACACGTCATGGCGTCACATCCGGTTGGCGGTTCTGCAGGTGAGAATGATGCGGGGATGTTTTCATGCTGTTATTATTATTTAATATGTAAGTCACCTGTTCTAATTCACATTTTCTGTTTGTTTAAGTGTATTGGACTTTATAATGCTAACCTAACATATACGAACACGAGTATGCAATCGCATATTGCACTAATCTAATCTCTATAGTGGAAAAAAAGGGAATAAATAGCTATATTTTAGGAGTTAAGCTATACTTTAGGAGTTATGAGGTTCAGTATTCATTCTCTGAGTGGATTTGAGGTATTTTTGTTTAACACGTGACGTCATGTATATAAATTGTCCAAACAAGAATGTGGGATTCATATTAATGCTTTCATTTTATAGTAAGATTCCATTATTTATTCATTAACGCGAACAAATAATGAAGTATACATTTATTAGAGCGTTTATTAATCTTTGTTAATGTTAGCTACTGAAAATACAGTCGATAATTCTTAACTCACAGTGCGATAACTAATGTAAAGGAGCACAACAGTG
>CAIGQZ010032270.1:5025161-5039039 GCA_903798205.1 Danio tinwini | reverse complement strand
TCATTCTTAGTTCATGTTAGTAAATACATTAACTAATGAAACCTTAAAGTGTGACCATTTTGACAAATGCTAATCTAATATATACAAACAGGAGTATGTAATTACAGACGTTACTAATCTAATATTTGTGGTGTAAATGGAGGAATAAGTTGCTGCTTTACATGTGACCTGTATATAAGTTGTCAAAACAACAATGTGGGATTCATTTTTTACCATTTTGACAAATGCTAATCTAATATATACAAAAACAGAGTATGTAATCTCAGAAGCCCACTGCTCTAGAACTGAATGTGAATGGATTGGTTAATATCAGCTGTCAACCATTCAGTCAATGCCTTCTGCCTTCAGATGACAGGAGCTACAACCGTGGAAATGTGAAGCGCTGAAGCTGAGAGAATGAAAATAACACTGACAGATTTAGTTTTAGAAAGCACCTAAAGTCACTAATAATGGCACATCTTATTAGTGATCATGTGCTGAATGTTAATCCACCATTTACACTTTTCCAAGAGTGGAGAAAAGACTTCCAGTGGCTTCAAGTCCACTATGAAGATAACTAAAGCCATTTACTGTACAGTCTGTGGGACGGGGTTTGCAGGTAACAGCGTTTGGATGGATCACCATGCCAGCTCAGCATCGTGAAATATATCAGCCATCAGGGATGGACAATAGCATCATCTATCGCCCAACCCTACATTTAGTAATCTTTGTTAAGTTGTTGTTGTTGTTTAGTTAGCTACTGAAAATAAAGTCGATCATTCTTAACGCACACATCAGTGGATTTGACTAATAATTTACATTTGTGCGTTAGTAAACGTTGAAATATGATGAATTAATTGTTCATTCTTAGTTCATTCATGGTCGATGTCATGTAGAACCTGTTAGTTTCAGGCTGATAAAAATGTCTTACAATTATTTAACGTGAATCTTGTACTATACTTACATTTATTGGGGTAAAGTTGGTTTTATATTCGCACATTCAGACTTTCTTCTTAATAATATAATTTTAGAATAGTGAAATCATATTAGCAGCCAATGACTATCAAAGTACAACATAGTTTACAGTCAAATAAATAGTGTTCATGTTGTTTTGAAGTCATACTTGCATGTGATTTCAAGCCGAATATTCAAAGTATACACAAGTTGTCACTGAACGAATGTGCAAATATAAAACCAGCTTTACCTCAATATAATGTAAATTTATTAATTAGTAAACACTGAAATATGATGAATTATTTGTTCATTCTTAGTTCATGTTAGTAAAAAAATTACCTAATGAAACCTTATTTTAAAGTGTGACTGTTTTGACAAATGTCATGTAGAACCTGTTATTTTCAAGCTGATAAAAATGTCTTATAATTATTTAATGTGAATTTTTGTACTTCACTTTAATTTACTGAGGTAACGTTGGTTTTAGATTAAACCAGCTTCACCTTAATGTGCTAGCGTAGTATTTTTCATGCCACTTTGCTTTTATGATAGCAGTGTTCTCAGATCAGCATGTTTATTAATATCTCGTTATTGTGTCAGTTTTTTAACAGTGTGTTGATGATGTTGGAGGAGGCTGTGGGCAGACGTGTGTGTTGTGATGGAGAAAGAGGAACCGTCCGCTATGTCGGTCCAGTTCCTCCAACTGCAGGTCTGTGTTCATTCACAATCATGTCAATCTTTATATATACTCTACTTTCAGTTTTCTTTTATCGGCATGATGTTTTGTATAGTATTGCCAAAGCATTACAGATATGTAATATATTAAAGAGCCCCTATTATGGGTTTTTGAGAATGATCTTCATGTAGTGTGTAACAGCTCTTAGTGAAGTGAAATATCCAGCTAAAGCTTAAATCTGAAAGTGGACAGTTTTTAAAACTATTGATTCATCTATAAAAGAGTCGACTCATAGTGGTTTAAATGAATCGTCTTCAAAACGAGTCTTCAGCCGTTTTGGCGTGACGTTGTTACGAAACATAATGGTTGCGTGCGCAGACCTGGCAAAATTCAAACCTGCGGCCCCGCCCACTAACACAGCAGCAAGACGCTCATGAAGACGCTGTGTAAACCTGGATATTATTGGAAGTGTGAGGGGAAAGGAGTAGTTCAGAAATCTGCACGCTTACAATGGGTGATCTATCACTACACAGCTCATGCATTAGTTTCTGCCTCCATCTTGTAATGGACAGACAAGACACCAGGGGTGCAGGCAAAATAAGGACAAAATATTAGGTACACCGGTAGGCTGCTGAACGCTGGGCTTCGGGCTGGTGAGCAGCACTGAAAAGGCTTGCGAATGGAGAGCGGGAGCCCGCAGAGATAGCTTGTCAGAGGACAGAGGATGCTACAAGCTCCCGGCTGGGGATGTGATCGTTTAGCAAAGCAGAGTACAGGTAAGCACTTAGAACATATAGCAGTTCACGGACGAGGTGCCACAGCAATGATTGCTAATAGAAATGATCGACATGTTTTGTTACTAGTAACCGCGTGTACTGTATCAGGTTAACTCTTTATATTCTCATATGGCGTCTAATGCCACGTTGTAAACGCGACGCGTGCTGCTTTGTTTACAGATTTAAATGCTTTCGTGAGCTCGTTCCACTGTTGTTTGTCATTGCTATGGCCACCGTTAGCTGATCCTGCACACGTGCAGTGGTCAAGGTTCAGAATAGTTCAGCTTTTGCTGCTGTGTGGATTAAAACTGAATGTATGTCATACATATGCTAGTGTTTAACTGCACTGCTTTCGGCGCTGAGGTGTCTGAATAACACTGTTGAGAAGCGGGTACTGTTTACTGTGGTGTTAGTAAGTTTACTTTGAAGCGTGTTTCGGGCGTCTGCTGTGATCGGATCCTATACCAATGTTGGCGACCCTCGGGCTTGATAAACCGCACTGGGCATTTTACTGTCTCGCGCTGAACGCTGGTGACCAATGGCAACAGGCTGTCATCGGTCCAATCAGCGCAAATTAGCTTCGCGCTAAGCAGGGGTTTGGGTACAAATGAATCGCTGAACGATTCATATGGGAGTCGCTGGGATAATTAGGTAATAATAAATGCATATTATAAGACCATGAACGTGTTTTTGCATGCATATCAGTATGTTGTTAAAGACCCATAAAACCGAAATAGCCCCATTACACATTGAAAAGGGTCATCTTTAACATGATTACATTACATTAACATGATAATACATCTGATAATTAAAATAATTGCAAGATTATATTGTTAAATTACAACAATATTTCTTCGTATAATTCTTAAGTTCTCAATAAAACTCTTATTATTATTATTTTCAATTCCTTTAACTCTACTTTCTGCAACACACTTCAGTTTGATGTCTGTCTTTAGGTGTGTGGTTGGGAGTGGAGTGGGATCATCCAGAGAGAGGAAAGCATGATGGCAGTCATGAAGGAGTGCGATATTTCACTTGCAGGTGCTCAAAAGTCTCCTTATTGCTGTATATGTTAACACATCAGATTATGGCGAGTTCACACTGCATGATTTTAGCCTTCCCACAGGTTTTGTGAAATTGCTGACAAAAGCCAGAAATCAGAAGGTGCGTTCCAAATCGCATACTTATGCACTATTCTATGCCATTTTGTAGTATAATAGTGTAAGTAGTGTTCACACTAGGGGTGAAACGGATCCTGTTGATCCCTGATTCGTAAGGATCACAACTCACGGCACGTGACCCGCTGATTAATAATTTATTTTGATCTTGTCGGTTAATCCAACATTTATAACCATAGCAGAGAGATCACCTCCCGCGTCATTCAAACTCGCGTGCATGAAAGCATTTTGACTTCCCTGTAAGATATAATGAAGAGGGAAAAAGTTGTGGTGGGACCTTCCTAAATGCTTTTTCAGGCTGTTAATTTAATGTGTTTTCTGTCACTGCTTGTTTATCCTGCATTAACGCATTCAGTGTAAAGCTGCACAATTTAACATTAAAAGATCGTGATCTCAGTTCAAACCCACGCAACATGAACGATAAATGATAATGATTTGCATATGTGTATTAATTCTTCAAAGTGTTCAGATCTGCATCTGTTTCAGTGAGTTACAAACAATTAAATAACACAGAAGTGCTGGGAGAACAGTTTATAGTTCAGATATAAACACTGATGTTTATGGTCAAGATTAAAATCACCGCTTAATGAAACATGACGCTGGTGAATTTTTGATGCTGGTAAAAGCAATTATATTGTGTAACCAACAGATGGCGACAAACAAAATGATGTCACTGAATAGGGTTTCAAAAATAATACACTTACAGTATAATAAAACATGAAGTTTAATGTGTGAATTGTTGAATCATTAATTGAAGATAAATATGATCCGTTGTACAAGATCTTAGATTTCTATATTCAGCATTATCAGCAACAGCAAAGATCATATTTCATATTGAATACTTTTCTTTCTTCAGCTGGATCTTTCTTGATTGTTATTTTTATTAACATTACAGGTTCTAAGTTCTGTTTGTTTAAAGCAATGTTTTTTGCAGTAATATTTTTATATAAATGTAAAGCAGTACACAAGGGTTAAACTAATTAACACATATTAAAGCTGTTTAATGTTATCAATGGGCTACTGAGTGACTGGTGTTGTTTGTTAGAACTGAATATCAGTTCTGACGTTCATTTTCAAAGCGTCTGCTAGATATTTCATTGTCAAGAAATGAGGTGAACTATCTGCTGCTGCTTTCAGTATGGCAATGCACGTAAAATAGTATTTAAACTCACATTGGGAGCATTTAACACTGAATAAAGCACATAATCATACCTGAGGTGGTTTTTGTCACAGCGGTTTATGCTGTTGTTCTGCTGCGACATTGTGGAAATAGAAAGCATTTCTAAAATATGAATTTTACACATCGCTGTTGCAGATGGTTAGCACAAAAACTCCTTTTAACATGGGAAAGAGAGCTTTTATCATGTGTTGCGGTGCAGCATGGCATGTACTTGGGACGCAGTGTCAGTTATAGACATTTTTTTTTTTTATTATTATTGTGATCAGGCACCCGACGGGCAGCTCTTTTGTAAGACCCCAAAAGGCCAATTTTGGAGTGGATTATGTGACCGCTCTGAAGCGGCGCTATGAGGTGGAGATAGAGGAGGTGACAGCAGAAGAGATGAAGATCTCCAGCAAAACTGTCGTCATGGTTGGCTTTGAGAAAGTCAAGAAGAAACAGAGGTGAACTTTCACTCATCATTACAACACTGCTTTTACATCTACAGTAATCAACAATTGAAGTGGATCAAAACATTTCATCAAAGTTGCTCTAAAACTATAGAACAACACCCGTTCATGTCTTTGGAAAAGCTTTTTTGATCCACTTCAAATGTCAAACTTTATTCCAAACTATGGCTGTGCAATATGACGATTTACAGGTAAAGTCTGAATTATTAGCCCTCCTGTTTATTTTTCCCCAATTTCTGTTTAACAGAGAGCAGATTTTCTTCAACACATTTCTAATCATAATACTTTTAATAACTCACTTCTAATAACTGATTTCTTTTCTCTTTGTCATGATGACAGCACATAATATTAGACTAGATATTCTTCAAGACACTAGTATTCAGCTTAAAGTGATATTTAAAGGCTTAACTAGGGTAATTAAGCTGGATTTATACTTTCACCTGGCGTCGCATCGCGCACCTTTGCTGACTGCACGCACACTTCGCGAAACAGATGAGGCTTTTATACTATCTGCCAATTTGACAGATATTTAATGTCCGTCACTGGTCTCCAGGTCTGGCCAAATCTTGTTGCAAAGCCGCTAAATTCACCCCGATGTTTCCCAATTTAAAGTCTGGTTATTAGCGACCATCCTCATCACTGTTTCAACCAAAGCCGGCCAGCTTGGTGGGGTTTTGAGCAGCAGTGACCGCTTTTATCAATCGTCGATACCCCAGGGCCCTGCATAAGCCCATCAGCAGAAACCCTGTTATCAAAGTTCCGAATAGGTAGATATCTTCAATATCCTCCAGGGACAGAGCAGCCAGGTATCAGCTGCAAACGTCCCCGCAGGACAAGTTGGCTCTCTCAAGCCCAAACTTCTCGTCGAGAAGATGGTGTCAATTGCGTTCAGAGACCAGTTGATCAAATCCATAATAATCTAAATAATCCTTATTCGGTTGGGTAGCAGGGCACGGAGAGCCTTAGAGATGGAATAAGACGAGACAAGAGGAACCAGCCAGGAGAGATATGGGACAGAGAGGGAAAAAGTGTGGCCGCCTTCGCCGAGAGCCAAAGAGAGTCTATCAGAGATAGATCAGTATATTGTATACTGACAGGTTCAAATATTCCTTTCCAGTTATCAAAGAAATAATTTGTCCCTTAATTATAATTGTGTAACTATTAAATTGTTTTTAATTCAAAGTTTTAATATATACATCAGTGTAAAACCTATGACTGGTGAAAAAACATATTTCTGTAATTGTGTACCTGGGTCTGCACTTTTGCTATGGCCTCTTTTGGCTTTAACAAACGTATCCCTCAGGTTTTTCCAAACCTTTTAACCAAAACATTGCTCCTTTCCCACAGCTGTTGCAATTTCTAGCCAAGAATTATTGATCATCTGGTTATCTCTATGATCACGAATCATAAAGATGTCTGTACAGTTGTACTGTTTCAGACAAAATCTCTTCAAAGTGGTTCATATCCAACTCAAATCAGATGCGGGGCCGCAAGCACCGTTTGCCCGAGTCTCAAAAAAAATCATGTTGTGGGCACCCAAAGCAAACTCAAAGCAAACTCCGCAATGATGTCACATTCACGCGCACTCAAGCGAACGCGTCGAGTAAAAACCAGGTTTTAGGGTAAAGTTAGGGTAATTGGTCAAGTCATTGTATAACAGTGCTTTGTTCTGGAGACAATCTGAAACAAGACAAGTCATTAAGACTTTCTCCAGAAGAAATGATATTAGAGGAGTAATAATATTTTGAAAAAATGAAGTATATTTTTAAAATATATTTTGGCACATGTAATCATAACATCTATAGGATTAATTCTGCTATTAGGCAGTGATTTGCGATGTTGTTTGCGCGGCCACAGTGTGAAGAACCTGACAGAAGTCGGTCTGAGGAAATGTGAAGTTTCAGCTCCAGGCCCAGAGAACGAGATAAGAAACACCACACCATGTATCCTTCACTGAGAACACCCACATAGATCATTCAGGACATTAATAGTGAAGTGGTTAGTGTTCCTGACATATTGGGTTGGAATCCAGGATAAAGTAATTACACTTATTTAAAATGTGTTATTTTATTGCTCTGATCTTGTAATGTGTTTGGGTTTAACATTGGTCTGACATTCGAATGAACTCTTTGTGAATAAATGTCTTGTTTTGGTCATAAAAAGAAAATCAACATTAATAAAAGACAAGAAGTCACAATTTCTGAATGCTTGTACAAGCCGAGATTCGAACTCGGGTTACTCGCAACGCAGTTACACTATTACCTTTAAGCTGATCATGTATTTATGTAATCATACATGTGTGTATTTTTAATAATTAGAATAACTGACTTAAGCATTGCTTTTCAGATAAATAAGTATGTTCACCTACAGTAGCATGTTTCTTAAATATCGGCTAATATAAAGAGGAGTCAAAAATGTACATCCAGCACCTTTAACAGTGTCTCTCAGTCGTTCAGTCTCTGGATCTTTCTGGAAATCTGCTGAGCTCATGGGAAGTGTTGGCGGCCATTACGGAGCAGCTGGAGTCCTTGCAGGAGCTGCACCTCAGGTCATTTATTACTGTTATTCTATTTCTACTAGGTAGGGCTGGGCCTGTATTGTATTGGACATCATTTGAACTACTAATGTGCACATATATGTTTAAATATATTCACTACTATAATTTTATTTATACACTCTGTATGAGCCCCAAAACAGCAATTAATTTTAATAATCGCAATTATTTCTTGGACAATTATTCGTAAGCCAAATGTCATAATCGTGACATCCCTTATTCCTGCTTATATTTAAATCTCATTGCAAGGGTCTGAGAGGATCTGGTCTGAGTGCTGAAAGTGCTTTATGTACCTCTCTGCAGTCACAACAGGTTGAGCATCTCCAGCGCCCCCAGTTCTTTAAGCTCCGCCTTCTCCCATCTGAGGGTCCTGTCAATCAACAGCTGCGCGCTCACCTGGACTGAGGTAAGATGTACAATGTGAACAGGAAAGTTTGAAATGATCAATGCAAACTCAATGTAGTATGTACATATTTGTGCTGATTCTCTGTTCAACTAGATTACTTTATACTTAATATTTTGTACTTATAAACTAATATAATACAGGGCTCGAAATTAACTTTTTTTACTTGGTAGCACCAGTGCTCACAACTTCAAATATTTAGGAGCACCAGAAAAAATGAATGCAAATTGTATATTAAGGGATTTATTGTATTTGAAAACAACATCAATTAGGACTAACAAAAACCAGCAACAACTATCTAACTAATGCTGTGATGACTTATTGATATTTGTGCAATAATTCCAAAATAAATCTCTAATATAAAATATTATTAATGATGATGTAGGGGATCAACCTACGTTATAAGATCGATGAGGGATTTATTAGCTCATACTGTATCACTGTATCGAATCCTGAAGATTCGAATCATTGATTCGACTCAATTGAGTCAGATTGAATCAGATTAAAAGATTCACACTTTATCTACCATTTTTGTCCCGCAAATAGAAGACATTGTATTTTTACCAATCTTGTTTATATTATTTCTGTGGCCAATGATAATAACAACACAGTATTGAGTCACTTTTAGCAAGGTAACAAGATCTACAGCTTGAGGCAATGACTTAGAACAGGGGTGGGCAAACTCGGTCCTATGTCGGTGTCCTGCACAGTTTAGCTCCAACACTAATCAAACACACCTAAACATGCTAATCAGTGTCTTCAAGATCACTAAATATCTATAGGTTGGTGTGTTTGATTACTGTTGGAGCTAAACTGTGCAGGACACCGGCCCTCCAGGACTGAGTTTGCCCATCTCAGACTTAGAAGCACATAAACAAGAACACAGTTCTTACAAAATAAGAACAAAGATTTATTGAGCTACACTACAATACATGAAACTAACTACGTAATAAGCAAACAACAAACCAACGCACACACACACACTCAGTTCAGAGGATGCAAAATGAGTTGACAACCGTACCAAATTATTTCTAGTACTTCTGACTAGATCTTAGAATCACACCTGAGAAACCACAACAGCAGAGTTTTGGCTTATCTTTAACTGCTTAAGATCATATGCATCAGATCAGCAAGAGACAACATTTGTTTGTGTTACTTGCAAATTTGCTGAAGTCTTCTTGACTGGAGTTTTCTCTCCAGTCTGGCCTCGGAAAGCACGTCGCTCTTGATTCTGTGGTGACTCGCTTCTGGTGACGTCTTTGGCGTTGTCCTGAGTTACCGGGGTAACAGACTGCTGAGAGTTAGTTCGCGGAAGTTTTTACGGTTTCGGCGGTCCCGAAACTTAAGAGGTTTGCATGAAGAGTTTGTGGTAACCCAATCGTGTGGCGGCGAGAGGGGGCAGAGAGCAACAGTGAGCACAAGGCAGCTAATGCAAAAAGCAACGTTTTACGGTTGCAGAGAGTTTTTAAATGACCTAGTTTGATCCATCCTCATGGCACGGTCTTCCAATGAGCAGTTGCCATGAAGTGCAGGGTCACGCCCCAAACCAGTGTAGCAAAGGGTCAAACAATAACAGACTGCATGTTGATTTCACGTGGTAAAATCTCTTGTAAGATTGTAACTATCTTACATCAAATGTTACGAATGCTGTTTGTACTACTAGTTTTTCATTTACACCAATGTATTACAAACGTCTAGCTTTCATTTAATACCAAACATACATTTCAGACACATACAGATCATTTTAATCTGATATAAGGGTTAAGACAACACATTTATTAACCTGGTTGGTTGGAATAAACATAGCGTATGAGGAAAACTATGGCATATTATTCAAAGATACATCTGCCTTAGGTCTAACATTTTAAGAGATTGTCTTTCATTCGTATGTATTAATTGCCAGAGCTGTCTTTGTCTCTACGAAATTTGTACATCTGGCTGCAAGCAGGATGTCCACGAAGCGAGCACATGACCGGTCATTCAAAAGTCTCGTGAGGCAATTCCTGCCGAAACTTTGTAAAACCCCATTGTTTAGAGGATTAATTATTTATGATATGGCTGAAGGGTCCCCGAACATCTGCGGCCAAAGAATTGGAGAGGAGAGTCAACTGAATTGGCCCCGTTATCGTGATGGCGTAAGCTCTCGAGCCAGTTCAATGAATGAGACAATTTGGCGCCCAATTTCCAAGCCTGATTCAAACTGGTTTTGAACTTTTCTGCAACATCCTTTGCATTGAGTTCCAACAATAATAATAATAATACTAACAATGAATTCCATTTCTCATTATCAGGCAGCTTGAATGCGAGTTATCGGCTATAAAAAAGTCCTACTGTTACATAAAAAAAATGTATGGTTTGCATCAAACAAAAATGAAGCATTGCAGTAAGAAATATAGATTTTGCACTATTGTTTTTATATACATGTCAACTTAATAAATAATATTTCTGCTACAAAACAAACGAAAGATAACAAAATTAAGTTATGCTCTAATTTACATTGTTCGGTGTTTGTGGGCGAGTCAGCCGGTCTAATATTGAGGATTCTCTCGATGATCATCGGCTCAATTCCATTCTTTGTCATGAGCCGCAGTTTCAGTGTAAACCTAGTAAAGGCGAGCTTCTTTGACGGTGTACAGTGTTAGATTCTACATTTAGCGGACATTTGCGCTGAACACGCAGTGATTGCAACACATCGAGATTCAGCCCATTAAACCAATGCTGCCTTTATGATGCAAGCTGAGATTGCATAGCTCAGAGATGCTATCTCAGACACAATGCACTCAGTGGAGCTAGTGGCGTCACTGTGAGGGGTAGGGTTGGGGGTGGGATTAGGTGAGCGCATTAAAAAGCATTGGATGCAGCTCAGCACTCTCTCCGAAAACACTCGATTGATCTCGGCTAGCAGATCAACATCCACCACATGACATTATTAGGCCCACACGGAATCTGCGCGCGCAGAATTACGCAGATTTTTAGACCATCATTAATTCTGTTTATTTACTTGAGTAAATGTGTGTAAATCTATATTTATTCAGTTTTTAAATTACAGTAATATTATTGACTAATATAAACATGTTCATCTGATTTATGTACAATGCAGTCTATAAAGTAATATTTTCTGTCTTTTAGTAGATATATTATATGAGAGACTTGCTTTGTTTACCAAATAAAGTGAATCTAATTGGATTTGCATTTTAAACATGAAATAAAAATTAAGACATTTTTTTATTTCACATATTAAGGTTTTAGTTATGATACTCCCAAAATAATTCCGCAGAATTTTACCAAAATTCTCTGCAGAAATAGCAAAAAACGTCCGCAGATTCCGTCTGGCCATAGCCATTATTTGTAACTTTAGGTGGGGTTTGCAAACCGGTGTACTTTTCACTCTTCAGCCGTTTGCATTTCCCGCGGTCACAAATCTCCCTGTCATCTGATTGCAGAAAGCCTTGAGTGATTGACAGCTAATATAAACCAATATAGCGGCAGGGAAGCACATTTTTAGAAAACTACAACCATTATATGCATTTGCACAAATGCTCCCAAATATATTATGAGGTCGCATAGATTAAATTTCGGGCGCATATGCGACCACAATGGTCGAAATTTCGAGCCCTGTAATACTAATAATTATATAATGTATACATTTTTTTATGCATTTGTTTGATTCAGTTGTAGAGCAAAAATGCACAAAAAGAGAGAAAATGTTATATGAAAACAGAAATATTGTGATTAATATTCCAATTTGAAATATCATTTTTCTTTGTCAGTATATTGTTCAACTTTATTTAATTATCACATGATTCTACTAAAGACATTTGAATATGCATATTTGCTTTTCAAGAAACATTTCTGATTACCATCAATGTTAGTTTCAGCTGTAATAATGTTTCACAATAGTGCTGTATATTTGATTTTAATAAATGCACATGAGGTGAGCAGAAAGGTGCATTTAAGAAATGTAATGATTGTAAATGTTTGACCGCTAGTGCATAAGTTCAGGACTAATAATTAATTGATATATTTTTGTCAGGTTCTTCATTGCGCCCCCATGTGGCGGCAGGTAGAGGAACTTTATCTGGCTGACAACAACATCTCAGAATTACTGAGGTATGTCACTAAATAATAACAATCATATCACAGAAGATGAATATTAGTCAAATGAAAGAAACAAATAACTCTTTCCCTTATACAGACCAGAACACGTGCTACAGACTTTAACAGTTTTAGATCTGTCCAATAACCAAATAGCCCAGGAGACGGTACTGGAAATCTCACATTTACCCCGGTAAAAACAAATAAATACATAATGGCAAGAAAAATCGTAAACTTCATAACTGTGAAATGAATAAATAAACGTTTGTGTCTTCAGGTTGGAGAGGTTGAATCTGTCAAGCACCAGTTTATCAGAAATTGAGTTCAGTGATGTTCCAGCAGGTATATTTATTTACAATAACAATCTTTAGATTTATATTGTGTGTGTGTTCATTTATAAAAATAATAAAATAATATTTGTATGCTTTGAAGGCAAGAAGACAACACTTTTTCCTGCCTTGAAGGAACTTTTACTAGATGACAACAACATATCAGAGGTGAATATTAGTGAATCTGTTTATTTTATTATCATTGTGATGCATTTATAGTAGATGTAAAATCTCATGTCACGATGCAAGTCGTCTCATATCCTGATTATGATATATAAATAATGATATGTATATAAATATTAATTAAATATAAAACACAAATGATTACAGCCCCAACATAAAATATGGCTCAATTAAATGGAAAAACTAAACCTTGTATGTATATGATTGTACGTTTCTCACAATGCTGTTAGTCATGTTTCTGTCTGCATCTCTATTATGATGTGTAATATATTGTGCTCATATAAATTATTAAAGTATTAACTGTATTTTACCACACCACAATATAAACTATAGAGCATAATATGAAATGCTAGACTTTTTGTTTTGTCCATAGGATATATATTGTCATATTACACAGACTTATTTGTTATTATTAAATTTGGTACTTTAATTCTAGTGAACATAGTATTCATTTTGATAGTCATTTTTATTAGTTTGCTTGTTTAATGTGTGTGTGTGTGTGTGTGTGTGTGTGTAGTGGCGTGTGGTGAATGAGCTGGAGAAGCTGCCGTCTCTGGTTTATTTATCCTGCAGGAGAAACCCACTGCTGCATAAAGAGAAAAACCTGGAGACAGCGCGACAAATAATGATCGCACGGCTGGGTCAACTAGAGCTGCTCGACATGAGACAGGTGAGTCCAGCATTTCCTACTCAAACAAATCCTGTGATGTGCTTTTAAATGGGCATTTTTAGTTGATGTTTGACGTAATCTCAACTGAAACAGGAGGACAGGGTGGGACATAGAGTAGCTCCTCCCCCTTTTCATAAATAGCCAAAAGCGTTCTGTTTATAATGCAACTGTGCCAGTCAGAGCTGTCGAACCACAGGTGCACAATATCGTGGCTATTGTTGACGTGCACTTTGTGATAGTAGCTATGTTTCCATCCAAAGATGCAAATTAGATTTAGGCAAATCAAGCAGGAGCGCAGACACATACTCAAGACAGTTCTGGAGGAAATAATAATAGAAGAATAATACTGAAGCACTGTGATGACGGACTGACGGAGGACTGAGGCCTTTTACAATCAGCACAACAACATTACACATCTGCAACAATGGAAAGCTGCAAATATGGAGAGCTGCAGA